>VSMD01101458.1:0-71354 GCA_008750895.1 Mirza zaza | reverse complement strand
AGCGTCGTGCCTGTCTTACCCCCTCGCTCCCACATCCCCTTGCTTTGACAGATGTCAAAGAGGCAGGGCTGGCTGGAGTCCACTGGCCACAGAGGAACCTGGGCGGGTTTCCAGTCCTGCCCACCAGCCTACCCTAGGCAAGCTCCTTCCAGGCTCTGAGACTCAGTCTTCCCATCTGTGTTGTGGATGCCACATCTTCCCAGATCCGCAGCAAAGTTTGGGAGTAGATTGTGGGTACGGTGTTGTCCAGACCCCCTGTGCCTGGCACACGGTACGCTGAGAGAGCGGAAGCCCAGAGGCAGCGGAGCTAACGCTGACATGTGGAAAGGAAGAGGGAAGGGGATCCGGACTGGCAGCAGGAAAAGGCACGGAAGCTGGGCCTAGAGGACTGAGGGGGGTTGGTGAGGCTGGAATATCAGGGATGCCTCCCTGGAGGAGGTGAGAGGGGGCAGTGTGTGGGGTTGGAGCTTCAGGGAGGCTTTGGAAACCAGACTACTTGCAGGAAGGAGGAAGCCAAGGCTGACAGGAGCCCTCAGAGCCCGGCCAGGCCCCTCCCAGTCGGTGGCCCACCCCACCCCTCGGCCCCTCCCCTCACTCGGTAGGCCTTGTTTCTCCCACAGGAATATAAGCTCCATGAGTTTAGGGCTCTTGTCTGCCTTGTCTCCAAATCATCAGTGTCTTCAGCAGTGCCTGGCACATAATAGGAGCTTGATAAATATTTGTAGAATAAATGAGTGGTTGCCATAGTGATCATTACAGCCCTGTCCCCACTAGATGGATGAGAGAGCAGCGCAGAAAGGGGACCCCAACAATCCTCAGGCCCCAGTCCACATCAGGGAATGAACCAGTCAGGAGTTCCCACTCTTTGGTCCCTGGCAGGGGCCAAGGGACTTAGAGCCCCCACAGGCAGAAGCCACAGGCTGCCGGGGCCCATAAAATTTGCGTATGATTTCCCTGAGGTTGCAATCCCAGCAAGAGGCCACCATCCTCCTTCAGTCTCTAGCTCCCTTCCCTCCTTTCTCAGATGGGGAAAGTGAGGCCCAGCAGGGGCTGCTGGGCCTGGGATCACACAGAGCAGGCAGGCGGCTTCCTGCTCCAGCCTGGGGCCCTGCTACCTGGCTTAGCGCCCGCCCAGGCTCTGTGGCCAGGCAGCGCCCCTTCCCGGCTGTGAGTCCCTGGGCAGGTGGCTCTGCCTCTGTGCCTTGGGTCTTCCTCATCTGCAAAATGGGGCCAGCAGCCCTCCCCGGGCGTTTGAGGGGGGAAGGAGTGGATGCCCATGAGGGACGCAGCGCAGGACCTGCCACGCGGGAAGCTCCGCGAAAGGGAGTTGTTGTTGTGCTGCTGTTGTGATTGCCTGGGACACGCTGTGGCCCAGATGGATGCGCGGGCGGGCGGAAGGCGGCTGTGAGAGCTGACGTCAGGCCCTCCATCCCTCCCTCCCGCCTGGATCAAATTCAGGTGACTAAGCGCGTCTGTGAGGGAGGCGGCCCAGGGAGGCCCCAGGTTCCTGCCGCGTGTCAGGGCGACAGGGCCTGGCGCCCGAAAGCCTGCGTGTGAGGGCATGCATCCACGCGTGAGGTGGTGCGTGTGGGCTGAGCTGCGGGCGTGTGTCTGTGTGTGTTGTGGGCCCGCACACGGGAGCGCATCTGCGTGAACACAGAAGTCTCGGTGTGGCCGGCATGTGTGTACAAGCGCGCTCTGTGCGCTTGGAAGCTGCACGCACATGGGCCCTGGGATGGGGGTGGGGGCCTGCGCCCCCGGGGGGGCCCACGGGAGCCTGATCCCAGATGCCTGGGGCTGCCTGTTGGGCCAGACTGTGTGTCCCCAAAGGGTCTTTCAAGACCCTTCCCAAGCTAAGACCTCAGTAGACCCTCTGTATGAACTGACTCAGTGGGTAACCAAGGGCCACGTGGGCAAGCAGAAAGATGGACAGACAGGCTGCAACCTGGGCCCAGGGCACAGCAAGGACTCCTAGGGGCATGGGGAGCTTCCCAGGGACTGGCCTAGTCTTGTGGCCAAGAATGGCCAGACTCAGGCCTCCCTCACTGGAAAATGCTACTCCAACACCGTCCTCCCAGGTGGTGCTTCGCTGCCTTGCACAAGTCATTGAGCCTCTTGGAGCCTCAGTTTCCTCATGTGTGAATCGCACAGATGGCCACCATCCTGCCAACTCAGCGCTATGGGGAGAAATGAATGAGGCTGTGGATACAGAAGCGGTTTGTGCCAGAGCACTGTGGGGCTGGGATGTGTCTGCATCTAGAAGCTGCCGAGACAGAGCCTTGATGTACAAAGTACATCCCTGTATCTGCCCTTTGGCTCCAAGATGACCTGGCACATCCACTCCAGTCAGGCTGTGCCCCACCCCAAGTGTCCGGCCACTGGGGTGCAGGGCCCTGGCTCTGGATGCCCACTTGGCCTTGGACCTCCTCAGCACATGCCCCATCCACCTGCATCCCTCACTGGAGGCCCAGCAGGACAGATCAGGTCACCCTGCTGTCTTCCGCGCCGGTTCAAGCAGCCCCACCTGGGAAGACTTTAGCGCCAGTCAAGCGTCAATCTGAGTTCTGGAAGGCTGCTGTGGACCCCAGCGCCAGGCGAGGCAGGGGACCAGCTACTGGCCGGGCAGATAGGATGAGTGGCCCTGTCCAAGAGACTGTCCAGAAGGGAAAGCCACAAGGAGGTGGTGGCCACCCAGGCCAGACACAGAAGCTGGTCCGGACATCCCTGGTCCGCCTCACTGGAGCTGTGTTTATGCTCCTGACAAGTGTCTGGATGTCCCTGGCAACGGTGCCCTCCACAGCTCCCGCCCCTGCCTAGGATGACTCAGTCCCCGTGAGGGAGGCCCAGGCGTCTGGTGCCAAGTCATGCTTGAGGACGCCTGCTGCGAGGACGCCCCCTCCCACCATCCCTGGGGAGCCCCTGAGCACCGAGGTGGGCTCTGTGCCTGACTCAGCACAGCTACCCTCAGCGCATCCTCTCGGCCCACCCCTGGAGGCTGATGGTCTCCGGGCTTCATCCTCTCCCTCTGCTCCTCCTCATCCTCCACATCAGGTCTGTGCCTCCAGCCCAACTCTTGCAGCGAGCTGCCTCCTGCCCCTCCCTGCTCCTGAGCAGCTCAGATCCAACGGGACCCCAGTTCAACTCAGCATCTTCCCCCAGCTCTGCTCTTCCTCCTCTGTCCCCATCACAGACACGGGTACTGCACCTCCAGCTCTTGCTGGACCCAGGCCCGAGATCCGGGCGCCCTCCTTAGCACTTACCCTCTCCTTCTCGCACGTCCCTGCTCCCCCCACCCCACTTACTCTCCACTCCAGACACACCACACTATTCACAGCTTCCCAAACTGCAGACTCTGTTCTGCTGCCAGGCCTTTGTACAAGCTGTGCCTTCTGCCAGGAACACACCTCCCTCTCCTTTGCTGCCTGGAGGACAGCTCAGACACCGCCCCCTCTGAGGGCCCTCCCTGATCTCCCCACTGCTGGCTGGGTGAGCCCACCAGGTTGAGCCCCTTAAAAAGTCTAGATTCTGACCTCCACTTTCCTTTCCCACTGCCTCCTCCACTCGAGTGTGCCCTGCCTCCAGGCTCACACCCCCTCCCCTCCCTACCCCATCCTCCACACCAGTTGCTAGAGGGAGGATTTCTAACATGCAAATATGGCCATAGTTCTCTTAGACCTGGCTTTCCAGGAACTTGGAATCTGGGGGACAGCGGAGCAGGAGACCTAGCCTCAGACTGGGGGCTCGCAGGCTGGAGAGCAGCCAGGGACCCAGACTCCTCGGATGGAAATCCACAGTCACTCATTCATGCAATAAATATTCATCAAGCACGTGCCAGGCATCGTGCTAGGTGCCGGGAGATAGAGAAGTAAACCAAAAAGACAAAGTGCCTGCTCTCGTACACTTTCATTTCTAGTGGAAGCAAGAAGCAATGAACAAGAAATGCAGCAATTAATATGCAGTATGTTAAGTGGTGTGTGCTGTGAAAAAAAAAAATACAGCCGTGTAAGCAGGATCAACAGTTAAGCGGCTGGGGGATGCTACTGACTCAGTGTGGTTCGGGAAGGCCTTTCAGAGGTAGGATGTGGGCAGACATCTGAAGGAAGTAAGGGAGCAGGCAGTGTAGACATCTGGGGAAAAGCACTTCAGGCAGTGGGACCAGCAGCGCAAACACCGTGAGATGGCACAGTGCTTGCTCCGTTGGAGGTACACAAGGAGGCTGATGTGGCTAGAGTGGAGAGGCACCCAAGTGGCACAAGGAGTTACCATCCTTGGTGGGAGAGAAGGCCCAGTCAGTCCCTGTGCTGGCTTCAGGGCTGGCTTCCTGGAGGAGGTGGCATTTAAGCTCCTTTTTGACCACTGAGCAGGACCATTGCAAGAGGATGGAAGTTCACACTGTGCATAACAGAGAGCGGTTTACTAGCTGGGACTCAGGGCTTGGGGGTGTGGGAGACTTCATGGACAGAGACCAGGAAGCCTCCAAAGGCAGAGGAGGGTTTGAGCAGGGGAGTGACTCAGTTGGATGAGGTTTAGAACGGCTCCTCTGGCTGCTGTGGGGACTGAGGGCAGGAGCCCCAGGAGAAGGCAGAGGGTCCCAGAGCGTGCGGGCCTCGGGCACAGTTTGGCACACAGTGGGTGCTCAATCTGCATGTACTGGATGAAGGAGGGCAGGCCTTGGGGAGGCCAGTGCCTCTCCCCTGGGATTGTCAAGGACATGAGCCGCAGGCTTCTCCCAGTCCTGTGCCCGCTTGGCAGACCACGGCCCTGTGGGCACCCACCAAAGCTCGGTCCTGTGACCTGTGTCATCTCTGTAACACCCTCACGACAAGAGCACACACCCCTCCCTGACAGGCGCACGCCCATGTCCGCGTGACCCGCCCTCACACACCACTCCATCCTGTAACGCACCCCCTCGCACACACAGGCACACTCCCGTGTCCACGTGACACACGCGCCCCCGCCCCCAAACACCACACACAGGTCCCCGCGCACGTGTGCACTCTCCGAGCCACCAGTCCTGCGCCTACCCCGCCCCAGAAGCCGCAGCGCCCGCCTCCGCCGCCCCCAGCCAGGGGAAGACTGCGCAGCTAAAGCCACACGCCGCATCCGTCCCATTCATCACCCACCCCCCGCCCCCAGCTCTTGAAGGAAGACTCTCGGGAGGGCCGTGGGAGGAGCACTCCGCGGAGATCCACACGTGGGTGCACCGGTTTGGGCCCACTCCGCATAGACACGACCTCCGCCAAGAGCTGGGGCGGGGTGGAGAGTGCGCCCGGTACGGCTGCAGTCCTGCAGACAGGAGCCGGGGAAGGGACGCAGATGGCGGGGCGCCCGCAGAAACGCGGTCCCAGCTGCCGGCGCAGACGGAAGCAGGCTCTGAGCGGCACCCCGCAGACCTGGCCCCATAGACAGAAGGGGAAGGATCCCGGCGCAGACAAGGTCCCGGCTGCCCTCGTAGACGCGGCCTCGCATCTGCAGGTTCGGGGCAGATGTTCAGGCACTGGTCCGCCCGCCCCAAACCCCTCCCCGCAGACCCCTACCTGAGCGCCAGGCGACAGTCTCCGCGGCCGGGCGGGCAGCCAGGCTCGCTCCCGCGGCGCGCGCCCCGCCGGCCCGCCGCCCGCCGCCCTGCCGGAGCCGAGATCCCGGAGCTCAGACCGCCGGCGCCGCGGCCCCAGGCAGCGCTCGCGCCCCCGCCCGCCGCCGCGCCCGGCCCGCGCCCATTGGTCCGGCCACGCGGCCTCCCCGGCGCCGCCCAATCAGCGCCCGGGACTCCCGCCCGCTCCCGGAGGGGAGGGGCCGCGGCGGGCGCGGGCACGGGAGGGGCCCTCCCCCTGCGGCTGGGCCGGACCGCGTCACGCCCCCGGCGCCCGGACTCCCGACGCCCGGGGTCCCCCAGAATCTCTCCAGGCCGCGGCGTGAGCCCCGCAGCTGAGCCCGAAGAGTACGGGTGCTTCCCGCAAAACCCTTTGTCCCCCATCCCGGCCTGCAGGGGCAAGAGCGCCCCCTCCCGGCGGGGCTGAGGCGCGGTGCAGCTAGGGAGGGGCAGGGTGAGGTGGGCGACAGATGACCAGGCGAGGACGGGAGCAGTCCGAATGGCAGGCCCAGGAGTTTAGCCTTCTCCTGGCTGGGGGCTAGGGAGAAAGGGAGGTAGTTTAGCATTGAGGCTGGGGTCCGAGTGGGATGCACGTTTGGGGAAGGGCTCTGTGAGCAGCACCAGGAATGGCCTAGCTGGGGCAGAGGGAATGGAGGGAACTCAACAGGACGTGGTGACCTCCACGGTGCCTGTTCCTGGAGACTCTGCCTCCACCTCTCCCCTGACTAGCTCACCAGCTCATGGTTCAGTTATGCCAGCTTCTCCACTTGTGACTTCTCTGGCACGTCTCACCACCACTTGCCCTAGACAGAGCCCCATGTCACTCCCATGTCACACCTGGCCTCCTGTGTCCCTGTCTCAAACTGGAGCCAGAAACCTGAGAGTCACCTGCAACCTACCCATTTCCTGCCCCGTCCAATCAACCTCCAGTTCCTGCTATGCTGCCTCTTAAATATCCCTGGAATCTGTCCATGCCTCTCCACCTCTCTGCCCCTCCCTTGAGCTCAGGCCACCACCAGCTTGCATCTGATTGCTGCAGCAGCCTCTTCACCAGCCTCCCACCCCATCCAGTTTCACCTCCCACTAGCCTTTCTCCACCTGGCAGCCAGAACAATCTCTCAGAAACACAGGTCTAACTAGTCAGCTCCTGCTGGGGAATCTTCCATGGCTTACTACTGCCCTGAGAATAGGTCCAACCAAGCCCTCTAGAAGCTTATTCCTAACCACCCGCCTATCTAAATTCTTGTCTTTCGTGGCCCAATTCAATGCGTGTTCTTCCAGGACTCACTCCCCATGACCTCCCCACTCCCCAGCATGGCTTAGCAACCCCTCCTAGGGACTTCCTTGTACCCAGCATCTGTTTACCTTCCTGTTCCTCATCTGGACTGGGAGCTGCTTGGAGGCAGGGACTGTACCTGATTCATCCAGCACACAGCCTAACACATGGCATAGGTGCTCAATGGATGTTTGTTGAATGAATAATTCAAGCAACCTCTGGGTGTGGCTTTTGACCTCGTTGTTCAGAATAGCAGCTAGAGCTCCAGCCATCACATGTATATGATGGGCAGCGGGATGGAGAAAAGGATGAAGAAGAAGGCAAAGGTTCTGCACCAACTCTCTTTTAAGGAAAATCCCCAGAAATTGTCACATGACACTTCCACATGCATTTCATTAGCTGGAACTTAGTCACATGACAAGACCCAGCTGCAAGTGGAGGCTGGGAAATGCAACTTCCATTCTAGACAGGCACATGTCCAGCCAAGAACCAAGGGTTGTACTGCCATAGGGAGAAAACATATCCAAGGACAACTACCTGGCTCCACCAATGAAAGGGTAGATAGATTGATGGGCAGTGCCCTACTGCGTGCCAGGCTCTGTGCTAGGCACTTTCCATATCATATCTTACCCCAACCCTAGTAAAGGTTATTATTATCCCTGACCCACAGAGGAGCCTGAAGAGTTAAGCAACTCGCCCAAGCACACACAGTGAGCTGAGCTGCAGTTGAAGCCTGTCTTTTCCCTGCACACCACTCAAGCTAGAAAATCAGGAGAGGGTGGGTCCCAGGAGCTGTTGGAAAGAAATTTTTCTTTTTCTTTCCTTTTTTTTTTTTGAGACAGAGTCTCGCTTTGTTGCCCAGGCTGGAGTGAGTGCCGTGGTGTCAGCCTAGCTCACAGCAACCTCAAACTCCTGGGCTCAAGCAATCCTGCTGCCTCAGCCTCCCTAGTAGCTGGGACTACAGGCATGCGCCACCATGCCCGGCTAATTTTTTTCTATATATATTATTTGGCCAATTAATTTCTATTTATAGTAGAGACGGGGGTCTTGCTCTTGCTCAGGCTGGTTTCGAACTCTTGACCTCGAGCAATCCTCCCGCCTTGGCCTCTGAGTGCTAGGATTACAGGCGTGAGCCACCTCGCCAGGCCAAGGAAGGAAATTTTTCAACACAGAGGGCCTGGGCAACAGTGTCAGATGTGGACCGGCCACGGGGTTAGTGTTTGTTTGGATTTGGCAACAAAGACCCAATTGGTGACCTTGGCAACGGCAGCAAGAAGTAGTAGGATGGAGGCCAATTGCAGAGGGAAGAGAGGACTGGTCTTTCTGGAAGAGTGGCAATGAAGGGAGAGTGGGGGGAGCGGCAGGAGGACTTGGGCCAGGAGGAGGCAGAAGAGGGGAAGAAGGCAGCAGTAGGGGGGAGAAGGGGCAGTTTCTGCCAGAGGTGTCTGGGCTGGGGAGCGGGCTTCCGAACAGGAGGGAAGGGGGCAGGAGGTACAAAAGCAGGTGGGGCTGGAGAAGGGAGGGAGGGCGGAAGAGGGAGTTCCTGTCTAGTGAAATTTGAGACAGGGTTCTTGGCTGGGAGGAGGGCAAAAGGCCAAGGGCCCGAGGGAGATGGGAGGGGCTAGCCTGTGTTGTTTAATCTGGTCACTAGTGGCATGTGGCTATTCAAATTAATTAAAAGTAAATAAAATAACAACTTCAGCTCCCTGGTTGCATTGGCCACATTTCAAGTGCTCAGCGGCCACCTGTGACTACTGGTTACCACATGGGGCAGTGCAGATAGAGGACGTTAGCATGACGGCAGGGAGTTCCAGTGGACGGCACTGGTCTAGGCAGAGCACGGTGATGGAGGTGCCAAGAGACCTTACGTGGCTCCAGACCAGAGGCCATGCCCACAGCAGGGCCCCTGGGGTGTCCCTGGGGTGTCCTTCCACACTGTCTCCCTCTTTGGGATTCCCTCAGGTCCCCCTCCTGGGCCGGCCAGCCCCTTCCTCCCCCATTTCCTGAGGCCACTCCTGGGGTTCTCTCCTTATCCCTGTGCCAGGCCTCTCACAACCATGGGAGGGGCTTGTGGAGGATTGGGACAAGTGCCAGTGTCCTGTGGGGCCCTGACAGAGGCCCACAGAGGTGAGCTGACCGCTGGCACTGACCCTGCTGGGCTCAGGGCATACGAAGGGGCTCACTGCTACCCAGCAGGGCATCTGGAGGGACCTCAGAGATCGCTGGCCCCATGTTTCACAGGTGGGCACACAAGAGTTTCAGAGAGGTCTGGACAGAAAGCACAGAAGGTAGAGGTTTGTCCTTGTTCCTTTTATTGTACCTCCCTCCCCATGGCTTTCCCCGGACCTTGTGTTCTGACAGAGCCAGGCAGGCCTTGGGAGCTGGGGCCGAGCCCCAGGCAGGAGCCCAGCATTCGGCCGAGGCTCCCACCCCAACCCGAGGTAGCAGAGTAAGGGTTCATGGCTAGAAGGGCCGTTCTGGCCAGACACACTTGGGGAGAAGCATCTCCCCAGGGAGGTGACATAGCACAGACCATGCGTGTGTCGGTGTCGGGTGTGTAGGTGTGTTCAGATGGCTGTGTTTGTAGGTCCCACACTGTTCAGATACACCGTGTGGACGGACAGCTGTGTGCACGTGGGTGGTGTATACGTTAGCTTGTGTGCATGAGACACCATGTGACATGTGGGCACACTACACACACGCTGGGGGTGTTTGAGACCCTGCTCAATGCCTGCACCTGCCAGGTGGCACAGGCCCAGGGCTAAGTCTGGCACCCAATCAGGAGCGTGGAATCAGAAAGCTCTAGGACAGCAGTTTTTAAACGTAGGTCCCAAAATGGCCTGGGGAGTTTGCTGTCCATGCAGATCATGTGGCCAGCGCTGGAGCTTCTGGTTCAAGGAGTCTAGGGTGGGCCCAGGCATCTGCATTGTCAATTAACTCCCCAGGGAAACCTGAGGCCATGAAGAGACAGGGCTGTTCAACGGGAATTTCTGCAATGGTGAAAATGTTCTGTGCCGTCCAGTGTGGCAGCCACTAGCCACATGTGTCTACTGAGCAGTTGAAATGTGGCTAGTTCAACTGAGGAACTAAATTTTTTATTTGATTCCATTTTATTTAATTTAAATGGTCACCTGTGACTAGTGGCTGCCACACTGGAGAGCACAGATCTAGGGAAATTGAGGCAGTGGATGGACAATGAGGTCCCAGAGAGAGAAGCATGAAGCCAGGGGCCAGGTGTGTGAGAGGGACCCTTCCCAACCAGGAGTGCCTGGGACTGGGGGCGTGTTGTTGGAGTCAGAGCCCAGAATCGCACAGGTCTCTCCTAGTGTCCACCCCGAGCTGCCAGCAAACTGGTGTCTGCCTGCCTGAGAGGGACACCCTGGTGGGGCCCAGCCCAAAGCCTTGCCCTCCATCCAGCCAGGAGCCAGGGCCGGAGGGTCAGGATGTCTTCATGTTCTCCTGCAGGCCCAGGGTGGAGCTGGTGGCCGCATGGTCACGCCCGCCCTGCGTATGCATTGAGGAGGGGTGGAAGTCAGCCCTGGGGAAGCAGCTGACCCCACCACCACCACCAAAACAGACCCCTGGGCCTGAGGCCTTTGAAGTACCGACTCAGGAAACTCTCTTACCACCCCTGGCCCCATGTCCTCTGCGTATTTGAACTTCTTCTGCTTGTAGTAGTGCCTCTTGGGCAGGATGTGGAGCAACAGCAGGTCACAGAGAACCGTAGCCTGGGGGCGGGGAGGGGTGTGGGTACAGCGTGGGAATCTGGGGGTGGCTACAGAGCCCTCCAAGTCCCAGCTCAGTCCCGGCTGATGGCTGGCCCTGGAGTGCCCCTGGCTGAAGCTGCCTTTCTCCAGACCTCAGTTTCCTGGTGGGGGGAGGATGCACCGCAGGACCCTCGGGGATCCAAGACAGCCCCACCCCCGCTCTGCCCGGCCCCAGCTCTGGGCCTGAGCTTTCTTAGGTACACCACGGGTCTTGGGTGATGGGCTGGGCAACTTCTGGCTCAATAATGATCAAACGTTAGGGTTAAGTTTTGGGGTGAGGGGCTTGCTGCTACAGAGAGGCAGAGGAGGAGGGGTTGACCTCAGCACAGTGACCCAGTGACCCCAACACTTACCACCCCAAAAATGCCAATCCCAGAGCCGATGGTGGTCATTGTGGGGATGATATCAAACTTCCCGGCCTAATGGTAGGACCCGGGGGGAGAGAAGGGTGACAGTCAGAAGGGCCCAGGCTGGAAAAGGCCAAACCTGGGACAAGGGGCTTTCCCCCCCGCCCTTGGCTGTGAACTCTCCCCACCACCTGCTGCCCAGGGCCGTGACACTACACAGGAAGCCAGCTGCCAGGCAGGAGACCTGGGTTTTGACCTTGGCTCTGCATCCCCAGACCCAGAGAGATTGTTGGGGAGGCACACTCACAGTCTGCACAGCCCAGTCCTCAACATCCCCCAAGCCCCATCTGTCACTGGAAGGAACCCATCTGTCGTCCGTAACTACAGGCACCCGAAGACACTCACAGAGACCGAGAATGTATCTCAGCTGCCAATCCCCTCACGCTGGGTACTCACCTTGCCATCCACCAGGATGTCAAAGCGAATCCCAAACACTTTGAAGAGGTGACGGTAGTTGGTCCTGTTCTCCATGAAGTGCCTGGCAAACCTTGGAGAAGGGAGGAGGTGGCAGGAGGCTGATGGACAACTGTCTCGGGCCTGGCGTTCTCAGAGCATCAGGGTTTGGGGAGCCCGGAGAGGTGGTGAAGGCAGCCCCAGCCCAACCCCGGCGGGCTCCCATCAACGCCATGCTCGACTCTAGCCCCAGCTCCAGATGTCAGCAGTTTCCCCAGCCAGGCCCGGCCAGGGGGGCCTCGAGGAGACTGAGACCCAGGGGCAGGGGGTTCAGGACTCCGGGGTCTTGCTCCCTGCTGGCCTCCTGCGTGTTCACCCAGGCAGCCTGGGAGCTTCCCTCTGAGATACTTGCTCAGCCTCACAAGGGTTTTGAGAGTAGAAAATCCCACAGGACCGCAAAGAAGGATGCGCTGGCAGGCACCTGAAGTTGAAGCCTCGAGACAGATTTTTCTCCTCATACAGCCCGTGGAATTCGTAGATGGGTTTGCAGTGTCGCACGTGCCAGTCCAGGTCACAGTGCCAGTCGATGGTGATGCCAACCACTCCACCCTACCAGGAACGTGGGCATTTACGATCTGGGATTTTAGGATCAAGAACCTCCTATCTTACACCTGCTACCAGCACACTCTCAAAAAGGGAACACTTTTGTTTGAAAAAAGACACTGAAACACTGTTTTGGGGTAGAGGGCCTGCCACCCACTCTGCCACCCTCACCACCCACCCATCACACTTCACACTCCAGCTCTCTGACCATTTCTAGAACACAAATTCTTCCTACCTCAGGGCCTTTGCACATGCTGTTCCCCCAGTTTCCCACAATCCTGGCTCTTTCTCATCTTTCCCTGCCCTCTACTCCTAATCTAAAATATGTTCTTATTATTCCCTCCTGTTGTGGGAAGAACTGTGTGTTTTCTTTCAGAACATTTGTCGCTTTGTAATCAACCATATGTTTACTTTGTCTGATTATGTATTAATCCATCCCCTCCAGGACTGTAAGCTCTAGGAGGACAGAGCTGTCTGTCTCATATGTCACTGACTCCCGAGTTCCTAGCACAAGTGACAGCGTGGGAGGTAAACAAACCGTTGTCGAATGAGAGAGTCTGTGAAAACCTGGATTGGGAAGGGAACCCTTGAGGAAGCGAAGCTCCTCTGGGCAGGGCAAGCAACGAGATGGGTGGGAGAGGGCTGAGCAACAGGAGAAGAGTTGGGGGGCAAGGAGGGGTGCAGAGAAGGGGGCAGGGAGCTGGGCAACCTGGTGGGAGGCTGGTACTGAGAAATTTCCAGTGGGAGATGGCAAGAGACATTTAGGAACAGGGGCGGGGGATGGGGAGGTGTCTAACATGCAGCTTTTAGGTCATACGTGTTGCTACGGTGTAAACCCCTCCAGCCTGAGACTGTCTTTGCGGGTAGACCCTGTCTCTACTATAAATAGAAAGAAATTAATTGGCCAACTAATATATATATATAGAAAAAATTAGCCGGGCATGGTGGCGCATGCCTGTAGTCCCAGCTACTCGGGAGGCTGAGGCAGCAGGATTGCTTGAGCCCAGGAGTTTGAGGTTGCTGTGAGCTAAGCTGACGCCATAGCACTCACTCTAGCCTGGGTAACAAAGTGAGACTCTGTCTCAAAAAAAAAAAAAAGCCTTATTATTAATATGATCCCAGGACCCAGCCTCCCACCCCAACTTGCCTGGCACCATCCCCCATACCTTCTCAGCCAGGGTGCTAAAATCCTGGCCCGACTCTTGCACCACATAGCCAAGCTTAAAGACAGGGCACAGAGGGTGCAGGGTCTTGTGATAGAGGCAGGTCTTCATGTAGGCAGCGTCCACCTCCTCCACCAGGTTGCGCCTATGGGGACGGAGGACGTTGGCAGCAGCAACGTGCGGGCTGGGAGGGTGGCCGCCACGCCCCCAAACTCTGGGTCCAGCATGCCCCTTGGCAGCCCACCCCAGGGGCCTGGCCCGGGTTTCTGCCTCCAGAGCAAAACCAGCAAGAATCGGGGGGAGCCGGAGACAGTTGCCACCAGCTGGAGCCACCTCGGGAAGCCGCCTGCATTTCTGCCCACATTTCCCACTAACCTGTTGACCTTGAAGCGTGGAAAGCTGATGCTGTTCTTGATGAAGAGAGTGAAGTTCTCGGCCTCTCGCAGAAGGGCAGGGCTGGAGGAGACCACACTCACTCACCGCCCCTCCCCGGGAGGCCCCCTGCGTGCCCCATGCAGAGCTTGGCACAGTGGCGGGGGGTGACAGCATGCAGGGTCTTCCTGCAGCCCGGGTCAGTGGGGGGCGGGGGTGCTGTCATGCTGAACTCACAAGGCCCAGACCAGGGGACAGGGGGAGGCTTGGCCTAGGCTGTTCGGATAGGGTGAGGGTGGGGTCAGGGAAAGGGGAGACAAATCCTTTCAGATCAGACCCCCCTCTGTCTGGACTGGGGACCCTGTTCCCGGCCCCCTGGAAGGACCGGGTGTTACCGAGGGACAGTGTCATCCACTTCCACGGGGCACCAGCCAAAGATCTCACATGTCTGCACAGTGTCGTTGAAGGCCACACACTTGCCCGTGCGGATGCCTGGAATGAGGGAGAAAGCCCTAGGAGCCTCCCCGAAAGCCAGGGGTGCAGAGGAGGTCCCCCAGTCCCCTTCTCCAGGAGCCCCCAGTGATGGACAACCCAAGAGAGGGAGCCTGAGGACAGAAATGCGACTGGGTCGGGGCTAAGGCAGGCCAAGCCAGGCGGCAGGGGCGAGAGAGCCGAGGGACGAGGGAGTCCCCCAGTGAAGGACCAACTTGGCAGGAGGGGTGTGGTGAGAGGCAGGCCGGCGCCGAGACGGGCAGTAGGACAGCAGGCCCTGGGGCTGAGGGGGGTGTGGAGGGGTCAGGAGGCCGACCTTACCTTGGGCCTTTCTTTCTGCCTTCCCAGGGTTGCAGCCACTGTCATCCCTGCACAGGCCCCCCTCCGGGTGCTGGGGGAGGGGAGAGCTGCTGGCCCCAGGCCCCTTGGGTGGGGTCCTGAGAAGAGCCTCCCCCACCCCCAGGGCCCTAGGGAGGGCGCAGGGCAGAGTCTCAGGCCTCTTTGGGGTGACCCCTGCTCACAGCCTCCTTCCCCCCAGTTTGCTCCCACACTGCTCTGCCATGGACCTTTCTGGGCTCATGCCCAGCTACCCACTGCCAATGTCAGCTGGCGGACGGTGGGGACTTGGGGCGTGGGGGAGGGGCACTAGGACGCAGCCTCTTGCTTGGCACCCAGCTGGGAGGGAGGCTCAGCCCTGCTGTGGCTGACGGTTACTTTGTGTGAATCTGTGTCTGAGATTCCACCATCCCAGCCCCCTCGGGGAGCCTATCTGGCTTCACCTCCAATGCCCACGGGGACCTCCTCTCCATGTCATTTTCCCCTTTGGGTCCAAGCAGGGGGGGGAGTGGGCAGAAGTCCTCACCTCTGCACAGTGGCCTTGAACCTGATGTGGCGTCACAATGAAGTTGGTCATGACCACAAAGGAGCTGTCCCCCTGGAAGTGAGGGGCAGGGGGAGGGTAGGGCAGGGCCGGGAGCTGGGGAACAGCCTGAGAACCCACACGCTGCCCCAGCAGGCCCCTAGCGCCCACCCACCCAACACCCAGCAGCCTCTGCACCCCACGATGGCAAAGTGGGGTGACATTACCAGGCCGCTTCTGCCCCTCCCACATGGTTAGGGAAACCGAGGTCTGGAGAGAGAGAGGGTAGCTGGACTGGTCCCACAGGGAGGTGGGACACAGCCCCAGCCAGCTCTGAGCCAGGCCCTGCGAGTGGAAGGTGCATCCCCGAGCTGGCTCACCTGGGCGGGAAAGACGTAGTCAGTGACGTCCCAGAGCTGGGGGCCGAGGCCCGGGAGCTGGGTCACCGCCAGGCCCTTGAGCTTCACAGACACGCTGCTGATGAGGCCACTCGACGTCTGGTAGCCCTTCTCGTAGACAAACACCCACCTGGGGGACAGGGGCCACGGGCAGTTGTGGTTGTGGCACCAGCTGGACGTGTCCTGGACTTACCCTGGCTGTCCCTGGTGCATGTCTGAGCCCTGTCTGCCCCTAAAGCTCCGAAGTCTTGGGCAGGAGGCAGGACAGCTTCTCCTGCGCCCCCTGCCGGCCTGTGCCTGAAGTCCCACCATTCTTTTCACTGTGAACATACCAATTCCCAGGGAGGAGACCTACTACCGAACGATGCTTTCACATCCTTTTCTGCCAGCAGAGTTTGCTGGGACCTGGAGGCCAAGTCTCTTGAACCCCAGTCCTTCTTCCCAGGAAGCTCCTTCTTTCCCGAGGTTCTTCCATCAAGAGACAGCAGAGCATGCTGGCCGAGAGTCCGACCTTTGCTGCCCAGCAGCCCAGATCTGAAACCCAGGTCTCCTACTCACGGGCTGTGTGATTTGGCGTAAGCTAGTAAATCCCCCCGTGCCTCAGTTTTCTCGTCTATAAAATGGGAATAATAATGGTACTGTGGTGGTGGTTAAATGAGTTAATGCATGTGAAAACACTTAGAAAGGGGACTGGCACACAGGAAGTGCTGTATAGACATTAGTTGTTATTATTATCCCAGCCGTGCTGGGATCCTCTGAGAAGGGGGGACAGGAAGGGAAACAGAGGGGGGATGTGGCCCTCTGAAGGGCTTGCAGCATCCAGCCCCCCAGGTGAGGCCCCTGTGGGAGTGGCTCGGGCTAGAGGTCTCCCAGCTTCTTGGGAACTTCTGGCCTTCCCTTCCTAGCATTCAGAATTCCTGCTCCTTTGAGGTTTCCACTTCCAGTCTGGAAGGTTTGGTGGGGTTAACCTCTCTCCCAGCCCCAGGAGTGGGCAGACGGCCAAGGCTTGCCAATCAATATTCCATTCCCCTGGTGACAGTGATGCGTCTAAGGATGGGCACATGACCTGGGGAGTTTCAGCAACGAGGCCGGGTTTTTTCTGGAAATTACTGGGAAAGAAACATCCTCTCTGCTGGGTGGCTAAGCAGGGCAGCTGCAAAACTAAAACCGTGGTTAGTCATTTTGCTGCCTCATAGAGACAGCGAGCCTGAGAAAGAAGCCCACCTAGAGAAAAGCCACACCAGGAGATGGAGAGGGGCAGACTCCTGACAGTGTTGTTTGAGCATCTGGATCCAGCCATGCCTGAAGCGTCATTGAAAATCCACTTCTGCACTTTTCAGCCAATAAATTCCCCTCCTTTATTTAAGCCAGTTTGCATTTGATTTCTGTTGCTTACAAATGAAAAAGTCCCAGATAATATCTCTCTCCAGGGTGTGATCCTCTTTCCTTCAGGAAACGTTCTTCATGGAGATTTAAGGGGTGTGTGTGTGTGTGTGTGTGTGTGTGTGGTGCATATTGAGGTGTGTAGTTGTATACGTCTAGGGCATATCTGTGAGTACACCTGAGGGCAGATGTGTCATGCCCCCTCTACCCCTTACCTTACCCCAAGCTCACCTGTCCAAGCAGAGCTCCAATCCATGCACTCCTCTCTCCTGTCCCCCAGGGCTCAGGTCTGGTAACAGAATTCTCCAGGCCTCATAGACCCAGAGTCACCACTGGCTCTCCAGGGCTGTCCCCCTGCTCCAGGCCCCAGGGAGGCAGCCTACCAATGTCCTCTTCTCCCTCCCACAGTCTCCTCTTCTCTGAGCTCCTCTCTCACCCTGGCGCTAGAGCCAAGCCACAAGAGCTTAGGCTCCCTGAGCCTAAGCATGTCACCACTGTCCCCTGCAGGTCCCAGATAGCAACAGGTGAGGCATGATAAAGGTCCTTGATTCTCGGTGTCCCCAGAACTGCCTCCAGCCCTATCAGGGAGAGTGGGGTCATCACCCATCCCCCCACACTCCTTAGGTCCCTTCTTCCAGGAAGGCCTCTGGCTCTGTGCCCAAGCTTGAGGGAACTATTGCAGGGGCGAGGAGGGGGGAGCTGCTCCTTATTCTGAACCCCTCTGCAGGCAATGCCACTTCCCTCCCTCTGGGCACCCCTACCTCCAACATCCTAGTGGCATTTCTCTCTGGCTGGTACCAACTCATAACATAGTTGAGGAAACTGAGGCATGGGGGAGTATCCCTCCCAAGAGTCAGAGGCCAAGCAGGGAGCAGACCCTGGGCTTGAGGTCACCACCAGGACCCTGCCCACTTCCGCTGAGCAGCACTGGCTTCAACGTTCTCCCAGGAGCCAGGGCACAGAGGGCGAGCAGAGCCACACTGAGCCTGCGTGCAGGAGCTGATGCAATGTTTGCAGGCTCTCTGCCCCTGGGGCTGCCGGTCTTGAGGGTCAAAGGGAAAAGCCCAGTCCGGCATTGATGATCTCAGTTCTGGTAATAATATTAATAGAATGACTATGGTGCCAGGCCCACTCCTCCACAGCCATGCCTTGTGACCTGGCCCTGTCACCACTCGGGAAGGCCACCAAGGGGCCCTGATGTCAAAGACACTGGCATCTTCAAAAGCCGCTCCTCTTCCAGAAATAATCTTTCCCAGACTTTCTGCCTGGTCCTCAGCAACACCCTGTCCTGGGACTCTTTTCCTATGGCCCTTCCTGGAAGAAGGGAGGGATTAAGGGTCAGGTAGGAGCCCTGCCGCTCCCCAGCTGTGTGGCTTCAGGGTACAGACTAAACCTCTCTGAGCCTTGGTTTTCTCAGTAAAACAGAGGCGAAGGCACCTACCTCAAAGATGGTGCTCACTCAATAAATATTTAGGAAGGCCCTACTATGTACTCAGTCCTGGGCCCAGGGAGACAAAAGCATCTAGTGCATTGGGGGAAGTTTCTATGCGTTCTCTTTAAGAAAATTAGCATAGTGCGTGGCATGCAATAGGAACACACTAACTAAAACCTCCTATTTTCACAGTCTCTGGTCTTCCTACACTAATTCCTCTCTCAATGTCCATCTGCTCTGAGTCACCCGGCTTCCACTCATGGCCCAGGCAGAGCCCCTAGTGAGCTGTCATAGACACTCTGCGTCCCCAGATTTCTAGCTCCAAATCTGCACTCCCCCCCTGAGATTCAATTCCCCACGCTCATTTAGTCATTCAACAAATATGTATTTATCAAGCACTGGTCTGGACACTAAAAATACAGAAGTGAACAAAGAAAATCCTGCACTCAAGGAACTTGTAAAGATGCTCCTCAGATTACAAAGGGGTTACATCCCAATAAACCCATTGTAAGTCAAAAGTGCATTTAATACCCCAATGAACCCATCTCAAAGTCAAAAAATTGTAATTCAAACCATCACAAGTCCAGATGCCCCTCAACTTATGATCAAACCCATCACAATGTCGAAAAATCGTAAGTGGAATCATGCAAGTCAGGAACCATCTGTGTATAAATGTCTACATCTCCTACTGGACTGAGATGTCTCACAGGTACCTCAAGCTCAACTGGACCCTTTCCAAAACAGTCCTGCAATACCTCAAAGAGTTAAACATGGCATTCCATTTGACACAGCAATTCCATTACTAGGTATATACCCAAGAGAAATAAAAACTTATGTACACACAAAAACTTGTACACAAATATTCATGGTAGCATTAATCATAAGAGCCAAAAAGTGGAAACAACTCAAACATACATCAACTGGTGAATGGATAAACAAAATGTGATCTATTCGTACAATGGAATCTTATTTAACTATAAAAATTAATGAAGGCGCAGTGGCTCATGCATGTAATCACAGCACTTTGGGAGGCCAAAGCAGGAGGATTGCTTGAGGCAAGAAGTTTGAGACCAGCCTAGACAATGTATCAAGATCCCATCTCTAAAAAAAATTTTTTTTTTATTATCTGGGCATGGTGGCACTCGCCTATAGTCCTAGCTACTCAGGAGGCTGAGGCAAGAGCATTGCTTGAGCCTAGGAGTTCCAGGTTTCAGTGAGCTATGATCATGCCACTGCACTCCAGCCTGGGTGACAGAGCAAGATCTTGTCTCTTAAAAAAAAAAAAGTAATGAAGACTGATACAGGTTACAACCAACCAACATGGACGAACCTTGAACACATTACAGTAAGTGAAAGAAGCAAGACACAAAATATCACATATTGTATGATTCTATTTGTATGAAATTTCCAGAATGAGCAAAGTAGGCAGTGAAGAGGAGAAATAGAGGAAGGGGGTGATTGCTAAGTGGTATGGGGTTTGTTTTTGGAATGATGAAAATGTTTTGGTATTACTTGCACAGCTATCTAATGTGATGGTTGCACAACTTTGTGAATATACTAAAAACCAGAGCATTGTATTTTTTAACCACTTCAGTATGACGCTCACTGGCCGCGAAGCCTTGCCCACAGCCGGCACTCATAGTCTGCACGATAGTTTGTGCTGTGCATTGATGACGAATCCGTTTTGCTCTTGCGTGATGAGGAAAGCTTTAAAGCACTGAAAGCTTCTTTTACTTTACAGGCAGCTTTACTTGTAATGTAAATCAGAATAGGTAACATATACATATATGTTTTCATTACATTATTTTTAATTTTTTTTTTTGAGGCAGAGTCTCACTTTGTTGCCCAGGCTAGAGTGAGTGCTGTGGCATCAGCCTAGCTCACAGCAACCTCAATCTCCTGGGCTCAAGTGATTCTACTGCCTCAGCCTCCCGAGTAGCTGGGACTACAGGCATGTGCCACCATGCCTGGCTAATTTTTTTGTATATATATTTTTAGTTGGTCAATTAATTTCTTTCTATTTTTAGTGGAGACAGGGTCTCACTCAGGCTGGTTTCGAACTCCTGACCTCGAGCAATCCACCCGCCTCAGCTTCCCAGAGTGCTAGGATTACAGGTGAGAGCCACCATGCCTGGCCCTCATTATGTTATTTTTAAATGTTCACAATTTTATTTTTATTTATTTATTTATTGTTGAGACAGTCTTGCTTTGTCGTCCAGGCTAGAGTAAGTGCCGTGGCGTCAGCCTAGCTCACAGAAACCTCAAACTCCTGGGCTCAAGCAATCCTCCTGCCTCAGCCTCCCGAGTAGCTGGGACTACAGGCATGTGCCACCATGCCCGGCTAATTTTTTCTATATGTATCAGTTGGCCAATTAATTTCTTTCTATTTATGGTAGAGACGGGGTCTCGCTCTTGCTCAGGCTGGTTTCGAACTCCTGACTTCGAGCAATCCACCTGCCTCAGCCTCCCAGAGTGCTACGATACAGGCGTGAGCCACCGCACTCGGCTAATTTTATTTTGATAAATGAAAAATTAGAAAAGTCGTATCATGGCTGTCAGCTAAAGTCGATGCTTGGCTGTGCGTGTTCATCTGTGGCTATCGACTATAGTCAACGCTTGTACCAAAGTGGTTAAAAAGGGAGATTGTTATGGTGGATGAAATCTATCTCAACACAGACTGCTAACCACTATACAAACAGAAATTCAACTGGACCAACCTAAACTCATCTCCTCTTAGAACTTGCTCCTCCTGTGTCCTCGTCATGGAGGATGGTGCTATCCCTACCCTGTCGCCTAAGCTCAACACCTGGGCATCATCCTCACGGCCACCTTTCCCAGCATGCCCATGTTCTTTGGGTCCCTCAGTCCTTCCTGTCCTCTGCTGGCTTTCATCAAAGGACCCAGAGGGGCTGGGTGTGGGGAGGCTGAGAATGGTGGGAGCTGGGGCAGGTGCTGGGGGGCAGCTCTGCCATAGGCCTGGGAGGACAGGTCAGGTGGCTGTGGGGGCACAGGGGCCACAGGCAAGAGTTGACCTGATGGGGCGCACGCAGGCTGTTAGGCAGCAGCAGCCTTGGGGAGGGGCAAAACTGGACTCCAGGCCTGGGAGGGATCTGAGCTCACAGCTGGGGCCCACACTAAGGGCTCAGAGGTTAATAAACACGTAACCCGCAGACAAGTCAAGCCAACAATGTGTGCTTTTAGATTCTTTGAATGAGTCGCCAACCTCTAAAAATCGAGAGGTTTCTTTCATGCATAAATTCCCATTTCCCACTTCGCTCAAGAAGTCAGAAACTCTGGCCATGCTGGGTACATGTCCCCCATGGCAATGACGGACAGAAGCTAAGCAGTGGCCACCCCAGGTGTGGGGCCGGCAGGATGATGACATCTGTCCTCCACGCTCACTGCCGCGGCCTAGGGTCCAGCCTCAGCCTGTGCCTCTTCACAGCTGTCCTGCACCCCAGCCCCCGCCCGCCCCAGCCCCTCTCCTGTAGCCGTCCTCCACGGCTCCCCACCGCCGGCAGGAGAAAGCCCATGCTCCTCAGCCCATGGCCCTGCTCAGCCCTCCACATCCGCTCCCTTGGGCTCCTTTTACGCTCCATTCAGCGTGGTCCTCGTGACTCTTTTTCTGGGACCTTAGTTCACGCCCTTCTCCTCCACCGGAAGGCTGAACCAGGAAGGGGCACGCGCCAGGCTCCTCCAATCAGGGCATTCCATTTCCTCAGCCACAATGATTGGTTCTAGCCTGGGCACATGACCCGACCCCAGCCAATAGGAGTTGGGCTGGAGCTCCGGCAGGAACTCTGGAGGAGGCGTCTTGTGCCATGGGGTTGGCTGTGCTGGCGGCCATTTTGCCACTATGAACCTAGAGAATCTGCCTGAGAATGAAGCCTCCACAGAGGACAGTAGAGAAAGAAGAGGAGCCAGATCCTGGGGAGCTTCCTTTGAGAACCCAGACTGGACCAGCCAGCATTCCTCATCTCCTCTTAGACCTTCCTCCTCCTGTGCCCTCGTCCTGGGGGATCCGGCCGGGCCTGAAGCCCACACCCATTTCCCAGATAAACCCCTCAGTGCCCTGGACGCTTCCTTTAAATCCTGTTTGACCAAACTTCTGACACAGGAACTCATCCTCAGCTCTCCCTCTGCCCTCTGCCCACCTGTGTCCTGCCTCTGTCCCCCTGGTGTGTTTCTCCCAGCAATAATTTATATTTATCCTCGTCCCTGACTGATGAACTCCATGGTCCACTTGGCGATCTCAGAACGTGTGATTTGAAGAGCTCTGTGTGGAGGCGCAGGGGATGGGGGACAGAGGTGAGGTGAGGCCCAGCGGGGCTGGGGAGAAAGCTGAGAGCAGACCTACCTTGCCTACAGCCGCAGGCCTTGGGTCATGGCTGGTTCTACCATCATGTCACCGCCTACAGGAAGGCTTCCTAGGTCCCTCTCCCCAGGCAACATTCACAAATCCCTTTGGGGACCCTCCTGTGTGCTGCAGCCAGACCACCCCTCTCCTCTCCCAGCCTGAGCACCCCAGGCAGGATGATCACAATGTCTGGTCACACCCCTGGCACGGGCCTGCTGGCTCATGGATGACAGCACACTGCCTGCACACCTCCAGGGACAGAGAGCTCATCATCTCCTAGGGGACAGCTTAAATGGAGCCAAAAGAGCATCATTTCCTAGCCCACGTGCTCCCTGCACTTGCACTTCCTGGAAGAGGACAACCACAGAGACCACAGCCTCAGCTTCCCTCTTCAGAGTCTGGCTGTGTTCTCGGCATCTCAGCTGCTCTGCCTCTGCCTCAGTAACTCTCTCTCCACCTCTAGGTCTCAGGGCCTCTCTCCCTTCATCTGAGTCATTGTGCTCCAGTGTCCGTCCCTCTGTCCAGTTCTGTCTCTGTGTCTACCCATCCCCCACCTGGGCTTTGTCGTATCTCTGGGGCCCGGGGATCTGGCTGCCCTTCTCTTTCCCTCCTCTGTCCCCCTGCAATGCCCACAGGACCAGACATGCAGACAGACATCTGGGAATGGAGAGGGAACTTAAGCAGATCCCTATGCAGGAAAGAGCAAACCGCCACGCTGAGTGCAATATCTTTAGAGAGGTCGCTCCAATCCCTGACCCGTGGAAGAACAGTTGGGAAATTGAGGCCTGAGATGCCAAGACCAAGTCCAAGCTGGGTTGGGATTTGATGTGCAGTTGCAGGCTCCCAGCTAAGGGGTCAGTGCAGCACCAGGCAGCAGCCAGACGGGGGCACCAGAGGCAGCAGAAGCCACAGCCCAGGCGTGAGCGGGACGCCTGGGCTCGAGGTATAGTAGGGGCTCCATGCTGTCCCACTCTGCTGCGTGACTCAGGCAGGTCAGTACCCCTCTGTGGGAATGCTTCCTTTCCAGGATATCACGGCTGACTTTGGAGCCATACAAATGCAGCTGGGTTCAAATCCTGGTTAGCCTCTCTCTTACTAGCTGAGAGATCCCCGCTACAGCACTGTGCCTCTGAGCCTCGCTGAGAAGAGCCATGTCCATCTGGAAACTGATCAGACTGTCTCGGGAGGAAAGAAGGGGAGGAGAGAGGTAGTGAGGTCCCCGTCAGCCCAAGTATGTATTCAGGGCGGGATGGCAGTTTGGGGCATATGCTGCAGCTGGCGGGGTGGGATGTGGATTGTCCCTTCCACTCTGACAGTCTGTGACCAACACACAAGAGGCCCTGATACTGCTCTCAGCTGCTGATCTGAAAGCAGAAATAGGGAGCCGTGGGGATCAGAGTGAGGACAACGTACTCCCACCCTCTGTGGGGGAGGGGCAGGCTGAGCCTGAGTGGGTCACCTCTCTCTTGCCTGGAGGATCAGGAGTGAAGCTAATGGTGGGCTTTCAGGCCTGCCCTGTGCCTCGAATCCCATCATGAGGGCCCATTAGAAAGGTTCCCCAGAACCGTTGAGTTGGTGGGAAAAGGGAGGGCCAAGCAGAGGCCCGGGGTTCAGGAGGCCTCACCTCTAACCCTGGATTTGCTGCTGACTTGCCATGAACCTGGAAACTGCCCTGCTCCTCTCTGGGCCTCAATTTCCCTCACAAGCTCAACTGACATGTCAAATGTCGGCAGATGTCAAATTGGTTTGTGAACAGGAAGGAGGCTGAGTCCTGGCCCTGGCTCCACCTAACCAGCTCTGAGGCCTTGGAGGCTGGGTGGGGAGGCAAGAAGGCTCTTTGGGATGCCAGAAGTTCTGGGGGGACCACTCTTTGGGCCCCTGTTCAGCCTGCTCTGGGCTCCATTTAGCAGTCCTGGTTTGGAACCACAGCAAAGATGGGGACTTGGAGACCAGAGGGGCACAGACCTCAGAATTGCTCAGCAGACTCTGGGTGGGGCTGCCAGACACCCCTAGGCCCCCAGCAGGGGCTGAGCTCCCTTCAGTGTCCCTGGGGCCTCTAGGAGCCCTTTGCAGAGTCACTGTGAGTGAACGTGATGCACCACACACGGGACAGGCACCAGGCACCTGGCACCTCAGGTACAGGCAGGCCTGGACACAGCCACATACATACATAAGGGCACACACATGTAGGCAACCAGGCCCAGGGACACACCCCTGGGCACACACCCAGACACTTGAGGGCATGTGCATGGACACAGAGCTCTGGGTGGGGCACGTGTGCATCCACGTAACACACACATGCCCACACAGCACACTCATGTGTGCAAGCCCCTGCCAGGGCCAGCCAGACTGATTTCAGGAAAATGGCCTTTGCATGGTCCCCAGGACAGCCAGACTTCAGGAGTCCCACCCTGCTTCTGACCCTGCACTCCTAGCAGGGAGTGAGACAGCTCCAGAGATGCCCAGAAAGGAAGGAATTGTCATCCTAGGACCAGAAGTGACCTCCATCCTCTGCCTGACGTGCCGCCATTATAAGGCACCAGGTGTTCAGAATTTGAGGATTTCTCTGCTCCAGGGGACTCAGACACCACACGATGTCCCTAATTTAGGCGGGGCAGGTGGCAGGAGAGCCTGTCCTCTCTGGCCTGTAAAAGGGGATGTGGCCTCTGTCTCTTGGTAGCAGCCTGGTTTGGTGGGAGGTCACAGGTGGAACTCAGTGGCTGTGGTTCGTGGGGCCCTGGCCTCAAAGGCCTGTCACCACTTGAAGGAGCCATTAACACTGAGCCGGTTCCTCAGAACCCACAGGACCTGAGGCAGGGCTTCCTTCCCTCCTGCCTGAGTGTTCCCATCTGTTCTATCGGTGAGTTAGCAGGGTTTTCTAGTCCTTTCTAGTAGCACGGAAGCTTGTCGGGAAGGCCTACTGATGGATGGAGAGAAAGAGGGGGCCCTTGGTGTGGCGGGGGGCACCCCAGAGCCCGGGGATTTGGCCCAGGCTGGGGGCTGTGCAAGAGGGCGGCAGGAGGGGCCCAGACTCACCCGATAATGTAGACCAGAACCACGAGCTGGATCAGTCGGAAGACAACGCCCACCTTCTTGTTGCGCACAAGCACCATTCGGGGAGTGTCGTACTCGAAGAAGAAGGCAGCCAGCTCGTCCTGGACCCGCCGTGCCATGGTGGGCCCAGCTGGGGCTCAGATCTGAGCCCCTTGTGTGGCCTCCGCTCTCAGGGTGAGCGGGGCACCAATACCCACGTTGACAGTGGAGCTCCCAGGGGCTTCCCGGCCCCTTAAGAAGAGCAGGACAGGGCAGGTGGGGCCAGAGGGCAGCAGTTTGAGGTCAGCTGGAGGACTTGGGTTGGGAAAGAGTATCCCTGGGTGGTCAGAGCAGCTCTTGGCCCCTGGAAGGCAATAGACTGCAGGCCAGCCGAGCCTGTGGACAAATAAATTCCCAAAGATAGACAGGGGCGGGGCCGGTGGGGCCACCCAGGCCCAGCCCCACTGCCCCTCCTGGCTCCGCTTGGGCCCTGCTAAGCCTCCGGAAACAGGAGCTGTTGGCAGGAAACCACCAGCCACCCACCACAGGGGCAAAGATAAAGCTATCAGTCACCCCCCCCATGCCATCCCGCACCCCAAACCTGGCAGGACGGAGCTCTGGCCAGGGCCTGGGGGAAGCTGGAGTGGCCTCAGGCTGGAGCCCACCGTCCAAAGCCAGGCACCCATCCCTATCTCCACACGTCACCCTCCACCAACACTCCCCTCCCAAGGTTGGCAGCTCAGTCCCTGGGGGCCTGCAGGGAGTAGGGCAGAGAGGAAGGAGGGCCACTTGCAATCCTGCTGTCTGACACTCCCTGAGCTCATGGCATGAATCCCACCCCTGTCCTTTTAGACCTGCAGTCCTCAAACCCCAGGCCGTGGCCCAGTACCAGTCTGTGGCCTATTAGGAAACGGACCATGTTCACCGCCTGAGCTCCACACACCCACCATGACACCCCACGCCCCCGATCCATGGAAAAATTGTCTTCCATGAAACCAGTCCTTGGTGCTAAAAAGGTTGGGGACTGCCATTGTAGACCACCTTCCATCCACCTGTCCCTCTGGGTCCAAGCCTGGGCTGTGCCCGATGGACCTCAGCGCTGGGCTGACATCTCCTTCCCAATCATCAGGGAGGGAGAGGGGACAGGCACCCACACAAGCCGTGTATCACATCTGTCACACCTTGCTGTTGGGGGCCCCAAGACCCAGCGGGGAAAGCCTGGTCTCGGCCGCCCCTGGCTCTGCTACTCGCTGGCTGCGGGGCGTGGGTGAGTCCCCGGCCTCCCCCGACCAGCCGCCTGGTCTGTCCAGCGAGGATGATAAGGGCACTTTCCTCGTAGGTCGAGGCCCCTAGGGGATAGGGGCCAATAACAAGGGGACAGAGAACTGAGGCCACTATTGAGTATGGGGTACAGCCCCTCTGCAGCCCCTATCCTCCCCCGGGAGGGCTGGGGTGGGATGGGTGGGGGTCCCGAGTTAGCTCTCTGGGGCCAGAGGCCTCCCCGGCCCCCCCCTTGTTTTGCAGATGAAGAAACTGGAGCGAGAAATGAAGAACCAGATGAAGAACCAGAGAGGAGAAATGAGTTGCCCAAGCTCACCCGGGCGGCACTGGAGGTTCCGGCTTGAAGCAGGGCCCCACCATGGGGCTGATAAGGAGCCTTCTTCCTGACCAGTAGCTGGCAATCGCCTGGGCAGGGAGCCAGGCCCGGGCTGAGAATCCCAGCACGGTCTGAACAGAGCTGCTCCCCCGACAGCAAGGGGTCCCCACGGAGGGCAGGCACAGGACCCCCTCCCAACACCCAGGCCAGTCCCTCCTCCTCAGAGGGACGAGCCGCCGCACCCCACGCAGGGCTTCTGCCAGCCCATCGGGAGAGGGAGGGAGAAGCTCACCCCGGGCTTTTCTAAGGGAAAATCCAGAGATGTTGGGAGCCAGAGCTGTGGTGGCCGGGTCCCTTTGGCGCCTGATCTTGACCCCAGACAAAAGGACCCGTCCCTTTCCCAGCTGCCCCTGCGGCAGTTAGACTAGGTGGTTCCAGGACACGAGCTGCTTGGGATGGGGAGTGCGGTGGGTGCTGAGCATGTCTGAGCCGTTCCCAGGTCCCCGTGCACCCACCTTTCTCCCTGACACGCACACTGCACGCCGTGTGCTGGGGGGTGGCAAACCCGCCACGAGGGAGGAGGGAAACAAGGGAGGGAGGAATGAAGTCAGGCAGTCCTTCTCCATCCATGTCCCTTTCACACCACCGTCTCCTTTGAGGAGCCAGGTTGCGGATGGGCAGATCAACTGATGGGCAGGCAGACTGGCCTGGAACACACACATGTGCTTCTGCTGCAGCCTGGGCACTGGCTCTAGTCCTCCAGAAAGCAGACTGGCTTGGAGGACATCTCATCTGGGGATATTGTCACATCCAAAGTGCACCCCAATAGCCCAAATTTATTTTTCTGCTAATAATTCTGTGAGAGCGAGTCAGCCAGCTGATGGGGTCAGCGTTTCATTCATTGGTTCTAAAATGCGTGATCCGAGGCCTGTGCTCTCCCGTCTTCGGCCCCAGCTGCGGCATCCTCAGGGCCAGACACTGTCTGTTCTAGGCATTGTGGGGGCGGGGGTGGTGGAGGCAGCAGGGCAGAGGTCAGAGTTCCACACACTGGAGTTCAGCAGGGTTTTCTTCACAACAGCCCTGTGAGGTAGGTACTAGAGTCCCCATTTTACAGATAAGAAAACTGAGGCCCTAGAAGTTGAGTATCAAGGTCACACACAAGTTGTTCCCATGTCTGCTGGCAGCTGGGAAGGAGGCTCCCCAAAGTCTGGGGTCTTGGCCCCAAGCCCTCTCGAAGACTCCAGCACTTGAAATCCGCCAGTCCTGCCTTATAAGCCCAAAGGCCGGGTGGCCGGCTCGGATACTGGGCAGGGCCTTGTAGGGAGACAAAGCCCTGCTGCCAAGTGCTCGGCCTCAGGACAGCCTCCCCAGCCTGGCTAAATTTAGCCGTGAGCGTGGAGGGGGCCGGTGCCCGTCATGGAGCCACTGCCCAGGCCTGGAGGCCAGCTCGAGCCCTCCAGGGAGTGGGCACGGGCTCCAACAGGTCTCCTGAGCCACTCAGGGGCCCAGGGTGCAGGCCCACACTTCAGTCCAAGCCCCCACACCTTCTGGGCCTGCCTCAGTGTCCTGGGGACTCCCCCAGTGCCACACAGCCCCTCAGATGCCGCCTGGGACAGAGGAGGCTGGGGGAGGGCAGTGGCTTCCTATGGGGTACCCTGAGGCTGCAGCAGTGGCCCCCAGGCTTGGCTTCTCCCCAAGGCTCAGATCTTGCAAGAGTCTAAAGTGCCTTGCCCTCCTGGTCCTCCCCCCGTTGTCTGGGCCACTTCCCCTCAGTCCCCAGCTTCCTGCTGCCCTGGATCAAGAGCACTCCTGGGGTGGCCAAGGCCCTTCACCTCACACACTGAGCACTCGCTCTGGAGGTGCCGTCTCCTCCCCAGTGTCCCGATGGTGCTGGCACATCTATACCCACCAGTAGCCACATGCCCAACCCGCTGCCTCTCTGGCTCCTGCCTTTTCTTTTTCCTTTTAAATCAAACTGTATTGAGGTGTAACACATGCAATAAAATGCACCCACTCAGGCATACAGTTTGATGAGCTTTGACAAATGCTGAAAGCCACCCCCAAAATGCATCACCCTAGAATGTTCCCTCCTGCCCCTTTGTGGTCTATCTTCCTCCACCCCCAGGCCTGGGCAATCACTGCTCTGCTTTGTTGCTACTGATTAGTTCTCTAGAATAGCAAGTGGAACCACCAAGCAGGAGCTGTGCTCTGTGTTGGGATTCTCTCACCCTGCCCGGTAGTTTTAAGCAGGCGTCCTCAACTACGGCCCTGCGGGCCACATGCGGCCCGCCAAGGACATTTATCTGACTTGCCGGGTGTTTTTGCCGTCGCTGCCTGTCCTGCTTAGCAGCCGGCTCGTCCCAGGCCCACAGCGCGCATGTGTGGAACGTGCACCGCACTCTCCAATGGCCCTCCAATGGTCTGAGGGACAGTGAACTGGCCCCCTGTTTAAGAAGTTTGAGGACCCCTGGTTTTCAGCATCATCCATGCGACTGTCTACATGGGTAGCTCGCTCCTTCTTATCAAGGGGAATTGTGTTGTGTGGACATAACACGGTTTGTTTGTCCTTCATCTGCTGAGGGATATCTGGGGCCTGTAACGGATCAAGCCACTGTGGACACTCCGGTGCGGGCCTTTGTGCTCGCAGACGTCGTCCTTTCTCCTCGCTGCCTCTGCCTCGGCCATTCCATTCCCTGACCCTTCTGGCCCTGACCTGGTCCCTCCCACATCGATGAGGGAGACTGGGGTCTGGGGAGCACAGAGCCCTGGTCTCTGGCAGGCCAGGGGCCCCATGGGCATTTTGGCAGCTGCAGGGAGAAGTGTGCCGGGGCCTGCCCGGGAATTCCCTCCTGGGCGAGCAGCTGTGAGGTGAGGCGACCTCTGTTTACCTTGGCCGCCCGCGCCGGCCTGCGGACGCCATGCTGTGGGCCGGACAGAGCTGGGCAGCGCAGGCCCGGGTGGGGCTGGAGGCGACACTGCAGGGAAGGCCGGAGACTCACATGCCTGCCCCCAGCCCATCTTAGCTCCACACACTGCCTGGCCACCACCATGTGGCACACCAGACCCCTAGAGGGCCCTGGGCGAGGCACAGCTGCTTCTGGGCCTTGGGCGCCTCATCTGTAAAATGCAGCCATAGCCCGTGCTCGGCCCGTCTCACAGGGCTGGTTGAAACCTGGGATGGGAGGTGTATGAAAGGGTTCTGTGGTCTGAAAGGTCTTACAGAGGGAGCCTGTGAAAGGTTGACTCCTTCTGCCCACCCACTGCTGCTGTGAGCTGCGTGGAAACCCTGTCCCCCACCCGCAAAGAAACGTGGGCTCTCCCGAGGGTTGTGCCTCCTCCGTCTCAGCTGGCTTCACGGACCTGCGACCTGTGCGGCCGCACCAGGCCTGTGCTCAGAGCGGCTCTGTGCTTGGGTTAATGTTCTGCTGTTGCTGTGATCCAGGGGTCCAGGTGTTCATTTTGCAATGGGCCCTGCAACCCACGTAGTCAGTCCTGCCGCTAGTCCTGTGGGCAGGCCTGAGTCTCTCTCCCAGGACGGATGGGTAGAGGATTAGACGCCAAACTTCCGGATGAATCTTCCCTCCGGAATCGGAGAGAAATGAGGGACACAGGGGACATGGCTGCTCCCTTCCCAGAGCCCCTGCTCCCAGGCAGGTAGGGCCACCTGGGTGCCTCGGTTCTCTCGAAGAGGCCCCTGGGCATTGTGACCAGAGTGAAGCCATGGGGAGGTGGGAGGTGGCCTTGAGCTGGGCTCGGAAGGGCCAGAGGTGGGTGGGATCCTGGGGTTCAGGGAGGGGAGGGAAATAGCAAGAGACAAACCTCAGGGAGAGTTGGAAGGACCTACAGAACAGCCAGGCTGGGCACTCTGTGGGGTGCAAGGGGCCCTTGAGATTCGGGGTCTAGGACCAGCCCTGCCCAGGCCCAATCACGGACCCCTCCCAGCCTTGGTTTCCTTGCTGATAACACGCAAGTCATAAAATGCAGAAAAGGCCTTTGAATGTGCACACCAACTGTCAGAGCTGTCCATGTGCGGGGCAAGTGACCGAGGCTGGTGAAGGCTCCCTGCCCTGCACCTGCCGCTCAGGTGTGGCTCTGGAAATGCCAGAACCTCTATGGAGTCCTGTCTTGGAGGCCAAGAGGATGATCCTCTAGAGGTAGGAGCCCCAGAACTTCCCCCAGGATTTCCTAGGGTGGGGGTGGGGCAGGTGGCAGCTAGATGCCTAGTGGGCAGAGATGTGGGAACACACACACCAGAAACATACGCTGTGCAAGGAACACAATCTTTATTTCCCTAACAAACAGCACGTCAGCAGGGCGGTACAGGGCTCTGCCCCAGCTAAGACCTCCCCCCACCCCAGAAAAGAAGCAGAGAATCTCTGCTGCAGCAGAACCACCCCCCACCCAACCTGCGAGAGAGTGGAGGGGGAGGGGGGGATGCAGAACGTGGAGACCATTTGCCTGCCAGGCAGGCTAAGAGGGCTTGGGATTCTGGGGACCAGGACAAAAATGTGAGTCTTGATTTATGTATAAAATAATCATTTTGTACACTCTCTAGGAGGGGCAAAGATACACGGACAGTCATTACTGTCTTCTGCTACACCTAGCTAGTTTTTATCAAAGGAACAAAAGCTGAGTTAAGAGAAAAAGTCTGTCCATCAAATACAGTATCATCTGACCCGATCCATGCAGGATCCACGCAGAGATGCGTTCCTCCAGCAGGGAGTGGGGAGGGGAAGTGCCCCTGGGTCATTAGCCGTCCTCAGTGACATCCTTTTGGCTCACGGAGGTTTGTGGGGAGCAAAGAGTGAGGCCGAGAGCCCAGGAGCGACCACCAGTCACCCCGCTGTGCAGATAGCATGATAGCTACCCTCTGGAGTGGGGGAAAGGGCACAGTGGTCAGGAACCAGAGGATGTCCAGGGTCGCAGGCACTAGGGACAGGGATGGCACTTACAATCTCTGCTCAGCAGACCAGGCCACACCCAGACTCTGTAATGTCTCGTTTGCTTGGGGCAGGGAGACCTGAGTTCGGGAAGTGAGGCGGCTGAGGCAGACAGACCAGCCCGTCTCCTGGGAAAGGGGGTCCTTGCCCTGCCCCTCCTCCCCGTGCCTCGTGTCCCTCTCTCTGACCCGTCAACCCCCTGGGGCCTGCACATATAAACAGAAACAGGCTCAAGCTCTCAGGAGCCGACTTTGTGGAGGCAGAGCGGAGTGGAGGGGGCTGCCCGCCCTGGCTCTGCACAGCTGGGCCCACATGGCCCCCTTCGACTCCTCCGCAGGGCTAACCAGGCTCCAGCCCAGGCACTGGGGGAGAGGTCAGAGCCAGTGAGAGGGGCCCCAGGAGTCCTCCATCAGCGCAGAGGCACCAGTCACCAAGCAAACGCCCAGCCTCCAAGCGGGGGGGAGCGGGCTCCGGAATGTGCCTGAGCACGTGGGCGGAGAGGGGCTCTGGACCTCTGGATCTGCTGCCAGCTCTGGCTTGGGGCCTGTCACGTGTCCAGCAGGGCCCGGTGGGCAAGTGGGCGAGCGTGGTGGCAGGGCAGGGCGTGGGGGCGAACGCTGGGCGCCGTCAGTCCGAGGTACACACCGGAGACTCCACTCTGTTACCAGCACTCACTTTTGCTTCTTGTCTTCTGGAAGGAAAACCCGAGAGCATGTTAAGATGCGTGTGCAAGAGCACGCATCCAGGCTGACTCCTTCTGGCCCCTTCCTCCTTCCATTTCTCCCAGAATAGCCCCCCCACCCCCACCCCGCAGCCTCCCTTGCTCCAGATCTCTGTCTGCCCCAGCCCTGCCGGTCTCCTGAGCTGCCGCCCGGAACCCAGTTGCTCCCTGGGTGCCCCCAGGCCTCGTTCATGCCACACATGCCTCTGTCAACACCCCCAGCCCACCACGGTGAATATTATCCTCTTGGCTTTTAGTTTGGGGACCCGCCACCCACCATCAAGCCCAGAAATCAGAGTCAGCTTAGTCCCCCCCACCGGCTCCACATCCAGCCTGATTTCACCCACCTCTCGTCCTCTGCTGCCCACCAGGCCTCCAGGCCTCTTGGTCCTGCCCCCAGCCCCAGTCTCGCCTCCCCATCACCCCGCTGCCCCTGGCATCGCGCGAAAGCCCGAACCCGCCCATCATCCCTTTTCATGGCTCCTCACCGGCCTCAGAGTAAAGCCCAAACCCGCCTGGTACCCTGGACCTTCCCAGCTCTGCCCCACTCAGCCTCTCCGGCCACCGGACCCACAGCCCAGCCCACAGGCCTCCCTGACAGCGGCTCAGCCACACCTGGGCAGAGCCAGGAGGCGAGGCAAGAGGACCCCCCAACCCCCTGGGGCTAACCCACATCCCCGATTCTCCCTCATAAATCACTGGGGAGCCATAGCGTCAGGCCTCAGCAAAACTTCCCTAAAAGGCCACCCGGCTGCCTTGAGAGCAAAGGGTCCCCTCTCTCACCCCCGCCCCGTCTGGCTTTAGGAGGCCCGAGGGACTGCAGAACTGGGCAGAGCTGCCTGGGCTCCCAGGGAGCACGTTCCTGGGGGCCCCTCCACCCCACCTCTCAGATGTGGCCACAGGTGCCCCGCCTGTGTCCGTTCTGTGGTCCCACACCACTCCTGCAGCCCGGCATGTCAAACTTCAAAGGACCACGGTCAACATCTCCGGTCCATGGTGGAGGCAGAGGCGTTGCCTGGGACCAGCTCACCGGGGCTGGGACTCTGTCGCCTTCCCAGACCGCTCAACTCCACTCACCAGCCTCCCTGCTTTAGTCTCACACCTCCTGCCTGCCCTCCAGGGCCGACATGTCCCTCCCATGCTTACACCCTCCTGTGCCTCCCACTGCCCTGAGGGTAATGTCCAGGGTCCCTCCCTAGGCATGCAAGGCCCTTGCCACCCTCTAGACCTCACCTCTCTGCCCTGTACTCTCAGCTCCAGCAGTGGTGCTCACCGGCCCTGTTCCACCAGGTTCAATCTCATCCTTTCTAACCTCTGCTTTAACCCGAAATCTTCTAGAAATCACCCCTCACTCCAGGCCTGGCAGGACTTGCTCCCTCCCAGCGCCTCTACCCTGCCCGCTCCTGCTAGAGGCCCTCTCCTTCCTCCCATGATGCCCAGGAATCTGCCACTATCCAGCAGCCAATGCTGAAAGGCATCCAGGACATAAGCTTTTCCCCACGGCTTAGGAATTTTAGCCATGGGCAGAATTTTGTCACTTTTTTTTTTGAGACAGGGTCTTACACTATCACCTGGGCTAGAGTGCCATGGTGTCATCATAGGTCACTGCAACCTCAAACTCCTGGGCTCAAGCGACCCTCCTGCCTCAGTCTCCTGAGTAGTTGGGATATAGACATGTGCTACCATGCCCAGCTAATTTTTCTATTTTTTAGTAGAGATGGGGGGTCTCGCTATGTTGCCCAGGCTGGTCTTGAACTCCTGACCTCAAGTGATCCTGCCACCCCGGCCTTCCAAAAGGGCTTGGATTACAGGCATGAGCCACAGTGCCCAGCCAGAATTTTGTCACATTTTTATAAATTTTCTCAAAATCTGCTGAGCTCCCTGGCAGTTGTGGCCCCTAGGGAAGTCTTTTGAGAAAGACAAAGAAGCCACGGAGCTGCCCATGTTCCCAGGAGGGCAGGCCTGGCAGGTGAATGAGTGTGGTCAAGGTTGGTCAGAGGATTTCTTGGTGCTCTGGCCGGAGACAGGATGCCTCCCTTGGGCCCCCCGAGGACGGAATTTCTGGCATCAGACCCATTTCCTCCTCTCTGCAACTCCCAGGGGGTGACACAGAGGGTAGACCAGAAAAGAACCGTGCAGGGGGCAGAACCCAGCTCCCAACACCACTATGGACCCCAACAGGCCTTCCTTCAGCTGAGTACCCACCACCCTTGGGTGAGCCCCCGACATGAGTCTGGCCACTCCCTGGACAGACCCGTGGTAGGGCAGCTCCACTGCTCAGTCCCTATGGAATGACAGACACAGCACGTGACCTATTCACAGGCACCCCCGCCCCTCCCCTGGGGCCAGTACACATTCCTGCCAGAGGTAGCCCCCAACAACCCGGCTGCCCGAGGCCGGCCTCAGCCACTGCCTGGCCCAAGCTGGGCCCCTCCACAGCAGTCTGGCCACGTGGCCACTGCCCGTCTGCAAATTCCCGGGAATGGGAGCTCACCCTGCTTCCTCCCTCGCTGAGCAGCTCTGACAAAGAGAACGATCTTGCCTCCCTTGCCCTCGGGAGGTTTAGAATCCCCACTCTCTGGGCCCACTGGGGCAGGCGGAGGGACCCCATGCCCCAGCCTGTTCCTCCCCGCGTGACCGCTGCTGCTGTGTCCCCCACAGCTGCACCGAAGCAGACCCAGTGTGTGAGCCTAGGAACAGAGAACCCTGCCCCCGCCCCCACCCACAAGGTGACACCGAAGAGGCCAACCCCGTGCGGTCCGGGGTCCGGGAGGTGGTCAGCGGCTGCCTACTCCAGGCCCGGGAGACTGTCCTGAGAATGCCTGGATAAAGACAGGCCAGGGCAGAAGGGTCAGAGACCAAGGCCCAGCGCAGGCCACAGCATCCTGGCCATGCGGGAGGTGTGACAGGTGAGGACGGCGAGGCAGCGTGGCCTGAGCGGTGCTCCCATCAGCAGCCCAGTGAGCCCAGGCCCCCTGCAGCGTGAGAGCCTGCAGACACCGCAGGCCACAGCCCCCAGAGCCCCTTTGCATCCTCTACTTTGGGATCCAAGAACACGTCTCCCTCTGCACAGAAAGGGGGGGCTCCTCGCACCGCGCCGTTGCTGCAGCCCCGGAGCAGGGGCGGGGGGCGGGGGGGCAGGCAGGCTGGAGGTCAGCAGGCAGCAGGGCCGGCAGGCCTGGGGCCTCCTACTCACCGTCCATGTGGTTCCGGGACAGGTACTTGAGGGCCTCGTCCAGCAGGATGACAGGCAGGGATATCTGCAGCACCACCCCCCACTGGCGCCCGCTCAGGGGGGTCACCTGGAAAATGAGCTGCCAGGAGGGGAAGGGAGGTCTGTTCAAAGCGCTGCCCTGCGCCCCAGCCGCCCACCCGCTTCTCCCACCCGGGCGCCGATGGACTCTTGATGAGCACTTCTAAGATGTCCCTGGAGGTCCCACCCCCAGATCTTTGCCCAGTTTCCTCTGCCTGCAGTGCCCTCCCTGCCCCTGCCCTCAGGACTTAGCCCCCTCCCGCCTGCTGGGAAGCACTAGGGCTCTACCCTGGGAAAGAGCGTGGGCCTCCCTCCCACCCCAGCCAGTCTCTGCCTCTTCTGTCCCCCAAGTCTGGGAGCTCCTGAAGGTTAAAGACACATCTGGATGGGGGTGGCCAGCCAGACCTCTCACGTCCCTGTCCTGCAGGTGGTTTCACTGCAGAGGGGTCCAGAAAGGCCTGGTGACCAGCCCAGGGCCTGTGATGTCTGGGTACCATGTGGTCCTGGCTCCCCAGGAAATGGAGTGGGGGGCAGGGAGACTCACGGGCAGGGGTGGCACGAGCAGGATGAGGAAGTGCAGGGCCATGGACATGGCCACGGCTGCCAGCAGCCAGGGGTTCAGCCAGGGCGGCATCCGCAGCAGTGACTGGTTCTCCGAGACGCTGCCAAGGGCACGGGGCACTCAGCTCAGGACAGGACGCGGAGGCCCAGAGGCGGCTCCACCCCGTGTGGAAGAGCCTGTCCTGGGCTGGGACCCCTTTCTCTGTCCCTCAGACCCAATCTTGGCCTTTCTATTTCTTCAGACCCCAGGCTCAGCCCTTGTCCCTAAGACCTTGATTCTGGCCCCCACTCTCTCCCGGAATCCCCCTCTGGAACCCCCTGACCCTCAGACCCCAATCCTGGACCCCTGAGCCCCCCAGCTCCCACTCCTAAGCCTCAGCCCCTACTCCTCAACTCCAGCTCCTGACCCCCGCCCAGCCCACCTGTTGAGGGCGTTGCACATCTCAATGGTCACGAGCACAGACAAGGCCATGGTGGTGGGGAAGCGGGACTCGAAGACCTCGCAGTCGACGCCGGTGAAGAGGGGGTTGTCTTCGGAGCACTTCAGGAAGTTCCTCTGAGGACACGGGGATGGGGTCAGGGACAGCAGCCGGTCAGGGAGTGGCTGGGGGTGGAGGGGAGAGGCCTCACCCTGCCCTCAGCCCACACCTGAGCACGGCCAGCGGACAAAGCACTCCCACGGGGGGCCCCGGGAGCCCGGGCGGGGTGCTCCCCCCCAGGAAGGAAGGCACAGGGCTGCACCACGCCAGGGAGAAGCCGGGCACAGAGCAGGAAGCGTAGACTGTTCTGGGCAGGGGTCGGTGGATCAGAGGGAGAACACCTGGCATTAGGCAGGGGCCCTGGGGCTGGGGGAGGATGGACCTTTTTTTTTTTTTTATTTCAGCATATTATGGGGGTAGAGGATGGACTTTACCCAGAGGGTGCACGGGGCCCTGGGGCCCTGCAGTGCAGGAGGTGGGGGCAGTAATGAACCGAGACCACCGAATAGGAAAACGCACATGAAAGTCAAAACCAACAAAATCAGGCCTGAATGGAATTCAACTTTGTGGTATAGAAGATGAGGTGCCCTATTCACGGTTATTAAATAGACTCCATTCACACCTCGCGCCATTTCTGCCGCTGAAATCCGGCCCTACCAGGTCTGGTTTTTGCTCATGACACAGACTCATGAATTGCCAGAGCGCAGCCTCAACACACACAGGGCTTCTCCATAATTAGTAAGACGCTGTCAGGCCCAGATAAAGGAAGTGGCCTTTGCCTCTCTAATCCCAGGGGACAGTTTTCTTTCTGCTCATAAACCTTATTCGCAGAATCCGCTGAGATAAGGGGCTGAACTGAGGACATTTGGGAGCACTGCTGTCTTGTTCTCTTCCTCTTCGTGGGGATGAGCGTGAATGTTCCCAACCGTTAACCAGCTCAGTTCTCCAGTGATAGAAATCTGTTCTTGGGTGTCTAATCTGAACACAGAGATCTTTTTTTTTTCTTTTTATTTTTTTGAGACAGAGCCTTGCTCTGTTGCCCAGGCTGGAGTGCAGTGGCGTTACCATAGCTCACTGCAACCTCGAACTCCTGAGCTCAACTCTTCCAGCCTCAGCTGGGACTACAGGCACCACCACATCCAGCTAATTTTTCTGTTTTTTGTTGAGATGGGGTCTTGCTCTTGCTCAGGCTGGTCTCAAACTCCTGGCCTCAAGCAATCCTCCGGCCTCAGCCTCCCAAAGTGCTAGGATTACAGGCGTGAGCCACCTTACACAGCCTGAACACAGGGATCTTTTTTTTTTTTAGACAGAGTCTCGCTTTGTTGCCCAGGCTAGAGTGAGTGCCGTGGCATCAGCCTAGCTCACAGCAACCTCAAACTCCTGGGCTCAAGCAATCCTACTGCCTCAGCTTCCCGAGTAGCTGGGACTACAGGCATGTGGCACCATGCCCAGCTAATTTTTTCTATATATTTTTAGTTGGCCAATTAATTTTTTTCTATTTTTAGTAGAGACGGGGTCTTGCTCAGGCTGGTTTCGAACTCCTGACCTTGAGCAATCCGCCCGCCTCAGCCTCCCAGAGTGCTAGGATTACAGGCGTGAGCCACCGTGCCCAGCCAACACAGGGATCTTTTAAACTAAGGGTTTAGGTATCGGGGCTATGTGCTGTGAAAATGTTAATAATCCTCAAAGTGTTCTGTAAGACGACTGGCTCTCTGACTTGCGGTCAGTCCAGTAAATACACCCACATGCGTGTTTCCCCAAAATGCATACATGCAGATAGGGCAACGGCACACCTTCCTCTTCTCTCTCACACAGGAAGAAACATAACAAAAGACTTTGGTTGGCTAGATTCTTATCTGAACAAAGAAATGAAGAATCTTGTCTCTTTAAAATCAACAGTAGGAGCTGTCCCTAACACTCAAGCTACAACATTTGGGGCAAGTGCACATGTTTTTATTTGGACATTTAGAAAATGTCCTAAACCTTGAACTTAGTTCTACCCTCCCAGTGACCAAGAGGAATGACCCCTCTTGCAGGTGTGCCACAAGCCCTGAGCCCCCACCCTCTCAGATCGTGGTGGTTTATGCACACATGTACACACAAACACAGGGACACACACCTCCCACTCAGGCACATGCATGCTTACACCCTTATGCACATGGATGACAATACCAACAGGATCATACAGAGATATTTCGACAGATCTGTTGCTTTTGCCATAAACACCCTGCCCAGTGTGGACTTTCCGGGTTTCATCGGTGAGCACCTGTCGCACACACACATTATGCCCCAGGTCAGGGTTACAGACCGAATCGTTCGTTAGGTCTCAGGGACAGAACTTCTGTCTCAGAGGTGCATGGGATCCCTTGTTGGAGCCCGTTTCTCCCGAATCGTTCATTACAAGGTGCTCAGGGCTGATCGAGGTGGCTCACGCCTGTAATCCTAGCACTCTGGGAGGCCGAGGCAGGAAGATCGCTTAAGGTCAGGAGTTCAAGACTAGCCTGAGCAAGAGCAAAACCCTGACTCTACTAAAATTGGAAAAAAAGTTAGCTGGGCATCGTGGTGCACACCTGTAGTCCCAGCTACTTGGGAGGCTGAGGCAGGAGGATTGCTTGAGCCCAGGAGTTTGAGGTTGCTTTGAGCTAGGCTGATGCCACGGCACTCTTCTCCAGTCTGGGCAATAGAATGAGACTCTGTCTCAAAAACAAAAAAATGGAAAAGAAAAGAAGGTGCTCAGGGGTGGAACTTCTATCTCAGAGGAGCACGGGAGCCCCTGTCGGAACCCATTTCTATTGTCGAAGCCACTGCTTTGCCTACCCTTTGCCTGCCAGCTGCCTATTTCCTATTCACTGCAAGGTCCCCTTTAGGTTTCATTAACTTAATTGACACTTAAATAGCTCTTATTATACAACAGGTGCCATCTTAAGTATTTTGTAAGTATTGATTCAGTTCATGCTCTGGAGAACCCTATGAGGTAGGAACAATTATTACCCATTTTACAGATGAGGAAACCAAGGCACAGAGAGGTTAAGTAACCTGCCCCAAATCACACAGCTAGCATATAGTGAAACTAGAGTGTGAACCTAGGCAACTGGATCCAGGCTCCATGCCACTTGCTCTTAACCACTCCACTGCCTCTTGGTGGTTTCTTCCTGGAACCACGGGGCTCCAGACCCTTCTCTTGAAATTCCAACCACAACTCGAGCTGAAAGTTCTACCTGCTTGGTGGTGAGTGTGGGAGACAGGTGGGAATCTGGCTAGCATCACTCCCGGGTGTCCGGCATGGGTGACCCGGCAGGCAGTGGAACCGGGATGGAGGCGGAGGAGAGGGATCGGTTTGGGGACAAGGTGACAGGCTGGGTTTGGGACTCTGGGTTTGCAACAGACCTGTGGGACATCGCAGAGGAGGTATCTAGCCGGATTTATGGGGCTGGGGCTCAGAAGAGAGAAGGGGCGGCGCGTCCTGAGAGATTTGGGATCCTTAGTAGGAAGCCTAGTAGCAGGGACAGGGCTGGAAGAAGGCAGCACGTCCCCTACTCTCCACTCTGCTGCTCCCTCAGGAGCCAAAAGAGCAGAGGCGTCCAGGCTGACCCGAGCTTCCTGACCCCAGGGCTGGGAGGGGCAGGGGTGCCAGCCTTTGGGACGGGGCCCTCAGCTCTGCACTGCTGCCAGAAGGGACTGCGCCCAGGGCTGAGGGCTGGTGGGCGACAGGCAAGTGGCCCTGGGCTGCCCCTGCTCAGGCAATGAGGCAGGCAGGCACACTCTGAGGGAGAACAGCCTGCACCCTTCACACGGCCCTGCACTCCAAACAAGGGACCTAAGTCCCGGAGGCTCTTTCGAGCAAAGGAGACGAGTCGGCTGCTTGGACGGAGGATAGACTGACAGCTGAGGGCCGCCGCACCTGCTCCCACAGCTGTGCTGAGCTAAGCCGGCCCCTGGTGGGCACTGACTGCCAGAGCTCCGTGGGTCCCCTCCCGAGAAACATCTGTTGGTTGCAGGTGATGGGCCCCGCACACGCCCCCTCCACTCCTGATCCCCTCGGCTTGGTCCTTTGCCTGAAGTCCCACCATCCTGGGGCTCATTCCTCTTACCTCTTGATATTTTGGGGGTCCCCTGACAAAGGGAGGACACCTAACCAACTGGGAGAGGGAGCAGCCTCTCCTCTGACTTCGGGGGCTGGGCTGATGTCTCTGGGTTTCCGGAGGCTTCTGCGGGTGGCTCCTTGGGCGGTGGATGTTTACATATGCGTATGGGGTGGGGAAGGACGCTGGCCAACCATGGGGTTCTGGACCCTTCTCCTCCGGAACCCCAACAACTCCAGCTGCAAGTTCTACCTCGGGTCTAACCCCAGCAGGCTCCCTGGCCATCGCTTGCTCACCAGCTGGTGGAAGGTGACGTGAGGTCCCTCGGCGTCATACAGGAACCACCAGGTGGCGGCAGCCACTGTGGCCAGGCCTACGTACACTACAGAGAGGGAGGAGGAGGTGGCTGTAGTGGACGGCACCGCGTTTCTGGCACCTACTTCCCTTCCCAGCGATTTCACGAACTCCGCCCTCCCTTCTCTAAGCCATGCGCTGTGCAGGCACCTACCCTCGGTGCCAGTGGTGGGCCCTGATTGGCAGTCAGTGCCTGCCACGCCCTTGGCCACTGTGATTGGCTAGGGAGACAAACAGGTGACCCAATTTGGACCAATGAGAAGAAGCCTGAGACTTTTATATTACTAAGGGAGCTGCATGGTAAAAGGCTCTCTCTCCTGCTGAATTCGGGGTGGTCATGGAGTGAGCATGAGGGCAGGAGCTGTAGCAGCCATTCTACCACCCCGAGGGATGCCTGCTTGAGAACGAAGCTGAGGCAGAGCCAAAATATGCCAGTGATACTGTCTGAGGCCTGGATCCAGCTACACCTCAGGTGTGGTCTGGTCCTTTTAGTTACATGAGGCCACACAGTTTCTTTTCGCATAAGCCAGACCGAGCCACACTCTCAGCAGTTTGCAAGCCTGACACAAGGCTCGTAGAAAGCCCACAGCGGGCTGGGGCCCTGCTCACCTCCAATAGCCAGGTATCGGAAGAAGAGCCAGCCACTGATGAGGGCCTCGCGCGGGTTCCGGGGCAGCTTCTGCATGATGTCTAGGTCTGGCGGGTTGAAGCCCAGGGCCGTGGCAGGTAGGCCATCTGTCACCAGGTTGACCCAGAGCAGCTGCACAGGGATCAGAGCTTCGGGCAGGCCCAGAATTGCCGTGAGGAAGATGCTGGAACCAGAGTCATGGGCTCTAGCCCCCACCAGATGGAGGGTCCGGCTCTGGCTCATACCCCAGGCCAGGGAGATCACTCACTATCTCCACAGCAGCCCCTCTGAGCTCTGCTAGTTCTGATGTGTGTGAAGGTGTGTGTACACAGCTCTGCCTCACGCCCACCAGCCCCGCCTTCCCAGGGGACCCCAAACCACACACATTATGATCCATAGGTCACCAGGGCCTCTGGAGGATGAGGAGGTGTCCTCACCCCTGCCACCTTGAAGAGGGACCCTGGAGGGCCCCAGCCAGGGCAGGGCACGTGTACCCCCATCCCTGCAGCCCTTCCCAGACACAGGCATGCGCCCGCCTCTGGGACACAGAGATGGTCCAGAGGGCTGAGAGCAGGGGACGCAGGGCCTCACCAGACAACCTCGCCGACGTTGGAGGAGATGAGGTAGCGGATGAATTGCTTCATGTTGTTGTAGATGGCACGGCCCTCCTCCACCGCAGCCACGATGGAGGCGAAGTTGTCATCTGACAGCACCATCTCTGCGGCCGACTTGGCCACGGCAGTGCCTGAGCCCATGGCGATGCCGATCTCCGCTTTCTTCAGGGCTGGGGCGTCGTTCACCCCATCGCCAGTCTGTGGGCCGGGTGAGGTACGGCCACGCCTGAGCAACTGCCCCTCCCCCTCCATCCCCCCTCAACTCAGCCCACCCCCAATCTTGTGGGGTGTCCCCAAGGAAGCTGACAGCTGGACAGAACAAATGGTGGGTTCGAGAATGAACTTAGAAATTGGGCTGTGGATGAGGCTGAGGGGAAGGCAAGGGGTGCAGTCAAAAGCAAGGTTGGGGAGAGTCTCGAGTCTAAGGTCAGAGAAGATGATGGGATGGGATGGGATGGGGTAGGGAGAGAGTGGGAGGATGATGAGGGCATGGATGAAATTCAGATTGGACATGGGGTAGAAGATGAGCCTGAGGTTAAAAGATGAAGCTGAGGTCAAGACAGGGGTGAGGTCAAGGTCATGGCCCAAGTAAAGGGTCAGGGAGGTACTATAGTAAAGATGGTCAAGTCAAGGTCATAAACCAAGTCAGAGGTTATGGTCCACATTAGAAGTGATATCAAGGTCAAGGCTGGAGGCCAGATCGAAGTTGAGGTCAATATAAAATACTGTGTTGGGGGGAAGGTGTCAAAGTTGACGTCAGGGATCAAGACTGGACTTGTATCAGGGTTAAGCTCAGAGTTAAGAGTTAGAGTTAAATGAAGTCAATGTCAAGGACAGGGGCAAAGTCAGCATAGAGGTCAAAGACAAGGTCAAGAGCCAGGCTGCAGGTGCAGTCAAGTCAAGGTTGGTGCTCAGGTCAAGCCTGGGCCAGGGGTCAGGGTTAAGGTCCAGGCAAAGGATGGGGTTAGGCTAGAGGTCAAGACTAATGACAGAGGTCAGGTCAGGGTTGGGCCCGAGGTCAAGAATCAGATCAGAACTGAAGAGCAGGTCAGCAGTCAAGAACGAGACAGAAGGAAAACTGGGCCCAAACCAAACGTCCACCCAAAAGGTGAAAAGATAAACAAACTGTGGCACATTCACGCCGTGGACTGACGCCCACAGTGACGCAGACAGAGCTCAAAAGGAGGAAGCCAGACTACACGCCATGTGATTCCATTCACACAAAAATACATCTAGGACAAGTAAAACTAATGTGTGGTGGGAAAAAGTCAGAGCAGTGGTTGCCTGTCCAGGACGGAGGACGGATGAGGAAGGGGCCCGGGGGGACTTCGTGGGTTGATGGCAGTGTTTCCTATCTTGGTAAGGATGTGAATTACACAAGGGTGTGCGTGCACATGCTACCACGTTCGTCAAATGACACTCTTACAACGTGCGCATTTCATCAAATGCAATTTTACCTCAAAAAGGAAAAAGAACCACATGCACAAAATCTCTCTCTAGTTAATGATATGCATCCTGAAGCATGTGAGGGCGAAGTACACTACTGTCTGCAACTTCCTCTGAAATGCATTTTAAGAATAAATAGATGGAGGCCGGGCGCCGTGGCTCACACCTGTAATCCTAGCACTCTGGGAGGCCAAGGCAGGCGGATTGCTCGAGGTCAGGAGTTTGAAACCAGCCTGAGCAAGAGCGAGACCCCGTCTCTACTATAAATAGAAAGAAATTAATTGGCCAACTAATATATATAGAAAAAATTAGCCGGGCATGGTGGCGCATGCCTATAGTCCCAGCTACTCGGGAGGCTGAGGCAGCAGGATCGCTTGAGCCCAGGAGTTTGAGGTTGCTGTGAGCTAGGCTGACGCCACGGCACTCACTCTAGCCTGGGCAACAGAGTGAGACTCTGTCTCAAAAAAAAAAAAAAAGAATAGGTGGATAAGGCTGGATGCAGGATGGACAGATGGATGGATACGTGATGAAGCGAATATAATCAAATGTGAACTGTGGGATCTAGATGATGATATGTAGATGCTCACTATAAAATTATTTCAATTTCCCTTTGAATATTTTGTAATAAAATGTTAGAGAAAAATAAGAATGAGGCAGAGGCGGGGGTTGCACGGTTGCCCTCTCCACGCCCTGCGGCCCCTGGCCTCACCACCTCCCCGGGCCCCGGCCTGGCCTCACCATGGCAGTGATCTCATCGAAGGACTGCAGGTTCTCCACGATGCGGGACTTGTGTGTGGGCTCCACCCGCGCAAAGCAGCAGGCGGTGCGGCAGGCGTGGCGTTGCTGCTCCGGGCTGAGGTCATCGAATTCCCGGCCTGTGTAGGCCTTGCCCTCCACGTCCTCCGTGTCCCCAAAGATGCCCAGCCGGCGGCAGATGGCTACGGCCGTGCCTTTGTTATCCCCCGTGATCATGACCACCCGGATGCCCGCCTGGTGGCAGCGCGTGATGCAGGCGGCCACCTCGGGCCTCGGCGGGTCCAGCATGCCCACGCAGCCCACGAAGGTCAGGTCTGTCTGTGGGGAGGGAGCGGATGCGAGGGGGGCCTGAGCCTGTCCCCGACCCGCGACCGGCCCAGCTGCAGCAGGGAGACGCACAGTTCCCGGCACCCACCTCGTACTGCACGAACTTGCTGCAGTCGTCCAGCTGCATGTCCTCCTTCCTCGGGGGCGCGTCCCGGGTGGCCAGCGCTAGGCAGCGCAGCGTGTCGGAGCCAGAGCCCCAGTCCCGGATCTTTGCCAGGATCTGCTCCCTGGAGGTGGTGGTCAGGGGGGCTGTGCGGCTCCCCACACGGACGGAGCTGCAGCGCTCGATCACACTCTCGGGGGCCCCCTGAGGAGTGGGGACAAGGGGAGAGGGGGCAAATCCATCAGTCAGAACCCCACCCAAATTGAGGAAACTGGGACAACGATATGGGGAAAGGCCATCCAAGGGTACACACAGCAAGGCCATTCTTTGAAAGCTCCGAGTGGGAACCTAGTGGATCTCACTGTAAGAAAACATTAAGGGAATGGGGGCGGTGGGACAGCCACCCACCAAGGAGTACCCTTCCCCTATCAGCCAACAGCTGAGAAGGCCTGCTACAGCATTTGGGGGGCAGGGGTGGGAATGGTGTCCCGTGTAGGTCCTGCCTCCCTGCCTGCCTGGCACGACTGGGATTCCAATGCTGTAGAGGCAGCAGGAGGCAGGCTGGGCCCTGCCTGGGGACCAGAAGGAGAACCATGCAGAGCGTGTGGGGGGTGCAGCCCCAGGAAGGCAGTCTTGGGGGTGACAGGCCCCTCCACAGCCTCAGGGGCTCACTGTGGGCCTCACCCCAGCCCCAGGAATGGCCTCTGAATGTTCCTTCAATAGCTTCTCCTGCTCCCAAAAGGTCACCCCGGACACTAATTTTTCAAAAGTGGCTGAAGCTCCCAATACGGAAGCCTTTTCGTTTGAAAAAGGGATTAAAACCTCCATTGCGGGATAAAGTTAGGGCTGGGATTCCTACTTCAGTTTTGAAAGCAGACAGAGATCTAGATAGGAGCTGGCTCCTTTCCCTCCCTGGGACTCAGTTTCCAAAACATGGAGCACCGACGGTGGCACCAACCACCTCTAAACCACCAATCAAGGCAAACAGGCTTCTGAGAACTTCCAGCTCTACCCTGTGGTCCACATGGGGATATCGAGGCCCACAGAGGAGGATGAATGACCTCAAGGTCATGTGGCGAGGCAGTGACCCTCAGCCCAGAGCTGGGACCATGCGAGGGGCAGGGCTCTGTCCCCTGGGTCTGGCTTATCCCCGCTAGGCCTGGATCCTGCCCCCAGTTGCCCGCAGTGCGCTGAACACCCCTACTCTGATTCATCCTTGGACAGCGGGCTCACACCTCCCCATGTCTCCTGCAGCTGCTGCAGGGGACTGGGACCAGGTCGCCCAGGGACCCTGGACACGCAGCGGCCCCAGGCCAGACAGGCAGGCCCCCACCTTCACAAACATCTTGCTGCCCGGGCCTGTGGGGTCGGGGCGGGTGGGTGTGCAGTACACCGACATGGACTTCCGGTCTCGGGAGAACTCGAGGGTGAACTCCTTCCGCATCAGCTGCTTGATGACCTGTGGGGTCCAAGCAAGTCAGGGCGTGAGGGACGGAGCAGGTAACTCTTGCCTGCTTTCTCACCAGCTGTTTGATCATCCCAGAAGAGCCTCTTACTCTGTGGGATGACATCTGTACTCCTCTGTCCTTGGCATTCGAGGCCTCCACCTCTCCTCCCTCCACCTTGCCAACAAGCTGCCATTTCCTGACCATACTGCGTGCACCCCAACTTGAAGCCCTTGTCCACACTTATTAGCCTTTTCTGCTTTTCTCCCTAGGCAAGTGTTATTAAGGGTCTGAGGTCCTTCCTCCTCCCGGAAGCCTCCCAGGACTTTGCTCTCCTCTCTCCTTCTCCAGATACCCCAGAAGGCCCAGCCATGCAGTCCGCAGCCTGAACCCCCCAACCCTGCTCACTGCATTGCAGGCGCCAGCTCGCTCCACCCGGGACAGGGCCTGCAGGTCGGTGTCGAACACGTTCATCTTCTCCACCAGGCTAGTCAGAGCCGTCTCCGTGGCCTCTCCCACCTTCTCATACACGCCCTTGGCCTGGCAGGACAGAGGGACAGGGAGTAAGGGGCAGGCGGCCCCAGCCTCACTCACTCCTTGGCCCCTGGAGCTCCCTTTGCTGCAGTTCCTTGTAACCTCCTTTGCACAGTCCTGAGAGCCCTTCCCAGCCCAAATGTCCCAGGGTCGCGGTGGTGTCTGACACTGGTGCTCACCCGCTACCCCAACCCCTGGTGTCACTGCTGCCCTCCACTGCCCTCTCTGGCCATCCTTTCTGAGGCTCCTTCACCAGGTTCTTCCATCTAGCCCTGCTCCTTCCCTCCCACCCGTTCTCCTTGAGACCCCCCATGCCTCCTGCCTCCATCCCATGCTCGGGACCTCCAGTGCCCAGCCCAGCCAAGACCTCTCTCCTGAGCTCCAAGCCCACACGTCTGATTGTTGCCTTCTGGACCTTGTTCCCTGGGGACCCCTCAGGCCACCTCCTTTTCTCCCCATGTTTGCCAGCCCCAGCTGGGACAGCAACCAGGAGCTACCCTGACCTCCTCCCTCTCTTTTTCACCTAACCAGTCCCCAAGTCCCAGGACTTTTGGCTCCGAAATCTCTCCAATCCATGCTTTCTCTCCTCTCCCAAAGGCCCCAGCCAGGGCTCAGCTAGCATCTCTCTGGCCCGGACCCACACACAGGGCTTCCTGGCTCCTGTCTTGTCCTGTCTGTTCTATCCTCCGCCCAGAAGCCTGGGTGATCTTTTGCTCATGCAAATCTGACCATGTCACCCTCCTGCTCAAAACCCTTCAGTGGCTCTCTGCTGCCCTCAGCTTGGCGTGGGATCTGCCTTGGTCTGGCCAAGGACTTTCGCTCAGGCAGCAAGCTCCATTCCACTGCTCCAGCCACATGAATGGCATTCAATGCCCAAATCACACCAGGCTTTTACAGACAATGGGCCTTTTCTAGGCTGTGCCATCTGCTTTAAACACCCTCCCTAGTCCTGCCCTGCAATCTCTTCTCCCCAGGGTAGTTCTGGCCCTCCAGCCCCTTACACTGCAGTCCCCCACAGCCCATGAGCCCGTGGGGCAGGGTTATAAAACCACTCTGAAGAGAAGCAAGGGGTGGCAGTGGGGGGTGTGCTGGGGTGACCACACTCCTGGGGTGTGGCATTCCCAAGGGGCAAGGACTACCCACTCTGTGAGCTTTGAGACTGGGAAAAAGGTCTGTCCAGAGCGTCTGGATGCTAGAAAGGTCATGAAAGGGAGTAGGGGCCCACCTCGTTGTAGTCCAGCGCCGAGTCATTGCACAGGGCGCAGATGGTCGCCAGTTCCACCAGCCCATCGAACTGCCCGCAGCGCACGGGCTGCTCCCCCTGCCGCCTGCGGAGCCCAGACCAGTCAGTACAAGCCCTGGCCCCGCCCCTGGGAGGGGCCCAGCCGCTCGGCCCCGCCCCCAGAAGGCCTCCCCAGAGCGCTCTGCAGTCCCGCGTAGCCCCGCCCACCGTCCAGCCCCGCCCCCTTGCCCGCACTCACACTTCGCCCTCGGGGGTATACGTGGTACCCGAGATGGTGAACTCGTGCAAACGGCAGGAGCTCGCTTCGGCCTCCGCTACCACGAACATCTGGGGAGCACAGGGGCGTGGCGGATGGAGCGGGTCACCTCCTTCCTCCCTGGGCTGCCAGCTTGAATAAAGCCTGACCCCAGGGTGGGGTCCTGCAGGCCCCCCGCCCCACTCCTGAGCCACCAGCACAGCTACCCTCCCCCTCCAGGGGGGAAGTAAAGAGTACAAGGTCCAGGCTGAGGTGGGGAACTGTCTGCTCTGCCCAGGTGTGTCCAGTTCTGGCTTGTCCATTTGCCCTGGCTCCTGGGGGATTCAGGGCAAGTTCTTCAATGCTCTGGGGGCAGCTGCCAGCTTGAGGGACCCTGAGCTGGGCAGGAAGCCTGGGTCCTTGCCCATCTCACTGTGACACCTGGCCAAGCACCTGAGCCCCAGCTTCTCCACAGGTACCGAGGGGAGAAAGCAGGATCAGAGTCCATCTGCCTCTCCTTCTCCTTCAAGGGCAAGATTCCTGGCCTTCAAGGGAAGAAACCCACACCCCTCTCTGAGGTGTAGTCCCTCCAGTCCAGAGATGTCCCCAGAGAGTGAGGCCCGGCCCATAAGGCCTGCGGCACGACCCAGCCCTTTTCTGTGTACCTCAGGGACAGGGGCTCACCCCTCCCAGGGCAGCCTATTTCCTTGTTGCTAGGGAGACAGTTCTTGATTCCCGGAAACTGCCTTGCTGCACCTTCTCAAGCAATGGCTGACCCGGCACCCAGCAGGTGCTTAATAAATGTCCCTTCCTTCCGGCTCTTCTCCCTGCTCCTGGTGGCAGTCCTCCAGCAAACATAGCCCTTTATCCAGCATGTGAGGCCTCTACAACTTCTCTATACTGTGCTTTTAAAATCTTTATTTTTTTTAATTTATCATTTTAGAGATGGTCTCACTATGTTGGCCAGGCTGGATCTGAACTCTTGGGTATAAGTGATCCTCCCGCCTCGGCCCTCTGAGTAGCCAGGACTACAGGCAAGAACCTCTGTGCCTGGCTTAAATCTTTTTTTTTTTTTAGGGGAGGGGAGGGGAGGGGAGGGACCAGGGGCGAAGAGGTTAAATCTTTATTTTAGTCAATGAGTGCTCCGTTCAAATAAAATTCTACTAGGGATTTTAGCAGGTCAGGGCCACCGCAGCCTCTGATGGGCTTCTACAGGGCCTCGGGGTCTCAGAATACAGGGCCTGGGTTCCCAAGCCCAGCTCTGGCAGCTTGTTGGAGCAGGGGTGGGAGAGGAGCGATGGGGAACCCATAGCCGTCACCATCTCCCCACCCAGCCTCTGGCTGGGTCAGGAGGAGCCCTCTGCCCCACGGGCCTGATGGAGTCTCAGCCAGCATCCCTGGAGCATGTGGGCAGTGGGCCCGGGATGTGGGATCGAGTGCCAGAGAATGAATAATTCCTGCTCTGGCTCTTCCCGGGTCACGGGAACCGGCGTATCTGGTGACAGGCATCAATTGCAGAGTCATGATGGAGCGGGATAGAACCCGGGTCCAGGCCCAGCGTGGCTTCCTTTATGGCTACCTGGCAGGGCTCACACACTCCTTCCCAGGCTGCCAGCAGCCTGGCCAGGGCTCCACAGCGACTGACACACAGGCCCCAGTGACATGCGTCAAACCTGGCGTCGTCCGCTTTTCAGCCTGCCTCATGAAAACCTAGACCTGCTCCCCCATCTATGAGACAACCCGCAGATTCTGCCCTCCACCCTTCCCTAAAAAGGAGGTTGGGGAGCATCCCAGAGAGGGTGCCCAGCCTGCCTGGCCTTGCACAGCAACGCCACGCCGGCCGCAGCCACTCACCCTGCAGACAGACATCTGATTGGTGGTGAGCGTGCCCGTCTTGTCGGAGCAGATGACCGAGGTGCAGCCCAGGGTCTCCACGGAGGGCAGGCTCCGCACGATGGCGTTCTTGCGTGCCATGCGCCTTGTGCCTAGCGCCAGGCATGTGGTGATGACGGCCGGGAGGCCCTCGGGGATGGCAGCCACAGCGAGGGCCACGGCGATCTTGAAGTAGTAGACGGCGCCACGCAGCCAAGAGCCGCCGTGGGCCGGGTCGGCAAAGTGGTTGACGTTGATGACCCACACGGCCACGCAGATCACGGAGATGGCGCGGGACAGCTGCCGCCCGAACTCGTCCAGCTTGCGCTGCAATGGCGTCCGCTCTGGCTCCACCGCCGCCATCTGGCTGCGGATCTTGCCCAGCTCCGTGTGCAGGCCCGTGGCCACCGCCACGCCCACGGCCTTGCCTGATGCGATATTGGTGCCCTGGCCGAGGGGGGAGGGGGGAGGGGCTGCTCAGCACCCGCTGGGGCCCCAGACCTCTGGCTCCTTCAGGACGGAGCAGGACACTTGTCCTCCTGCTTGGCTTTCTTTTCCTCCGTGTCACTAGTGCTTCCAGACTTACGTAGCTACCTGTGTACTGGGCCACTGCTGCCTTCCCGTGACAGGGTCAGCTCTAGGAAGGCAGAGCTTTGGTTCATCACCATAGCCCCGGGGCCCAGCACCGGGCCTGGCACAGAGGATGCAAAACCAGGGCCGATATCAACACCGTGATTAACCAGCACGGCAGGGACACCACCCCGCCAAAATGTGATTCACGAACCACCTCTGTGGCCACACAGGGGTGTGGCTGAGCACGAACCTAGGAAGACGGTCCATAAATATTCACTGCAGAATCCAGAAAACCTGAGCCTCAGCTCGTCTGTCTGCAAGGCCCTGGCAAAATCCCCAAGCCCCAGTATAAGGGACAGCCTTGTGTCTCAGTGTCCTCCTCTTTAAAATGGTCCAACAGAGGCCCAAGCCACGGTAGCTCCAAGGAGGCTAATAACCCGGTGCCCCTCCAAATGGATGTGCCGGTGGGGCTGGCAAGAGAGCAGGTGCTGCTGGCAGCCAGACCACCCTCCTCGGAAAGCTTCTCAGCGACACTGCTGAAGCTTGGGCATGCCTCCCAGGGCCCCCCTCCCACCCCAAAACAGCCTGCCCTGAGCTTCCATGCAACTAGGCACCCCACACTCCTCAAGAGGAGTTCTGGGTGAACGTCACTTCCTCTGCTTCTCTTCACTTCCAGGAATTTTTCTAGTCCCTTATAACTTGGTACCCTGGGCCACTGTCTGACTGGCCTGACCTTTCCTTGTGTCCCCCTTCCTTACGTCCCCAAACACTCCGCACTGGCTTCAGCCTGCTGCTGGGCAGGTGTGAATACCACTTGCTAACTCTTCCTGAGGTCGCAGTGGTAGGTCTCTCCCACCAAAGCTGCACCCATGGCTCTCCCTGAGAAGAGCCAGGGGGACCTGGCGTCACGCCTTGCGTGCCAGTTTTCCCATCTGAGAAACGGACTGTTCCTCCACCACTTTTGTAACCCTCTTTCTTCTAGAAGGTTTTCTGGTGCATGATTACAGGTAAGCTCTGCCTCTCCCCAGGCTAAGGCAGGGTACCCTAGCAAGCAGGAAGAAAAGAGAAGACAGCCCTGGAGACAAGATGTCTTGAGTTCACATCCCAGCTCTGCCACTCGCTGGCTGTGTGACCTTGGGCAACTTACTTAACCTCTCTGAGCCTGCTCCCTTGCTGGAGAATATAGATAACAAGAGTATTTATTTCAAAAGTTTGTTGTAAGGATTAAATAAACTAGTATGTGTAGAAGGCTTAAAACAGTGTTGGGTGCACAGCCTTCAGTAAATACAAGCTATTATTATATATTACTATATTAAGTAAATATTAAGCTATTATTATTATTACTATAAATTTGCATGCATTATCAATAATCTATGAGGTTCTTTCCATTAGGACATTAACTGATTAATCTTAACGTTGTTATTTTTAGCATCATTGTCTGGGCGAAGCCCCAGGCATCCTAGGGACTTACAGAAAACAGCATGTTCTTCTTGTCCTGGTTCACAGCTCTGGGGTCTGGGATGGCATCCGTGTGTTTGGTCACGGACACGGATTCGCCTGGGCATGGAACCAGGTATGAGAAGCCCCACAGGAAGACACGCCCACCCCTGCCCCCGTCCCCGCCCTGGGCCCCGGCCTCAGGGCCTCACCCGTCAGGATGGACTGGTCCACTCGCAGCGTGGTCGACTTGATCTCGATGAGACGGAGGTCGGCGGGCACTTTGTCCCCCACTGTGCGGGGAGAATGGCCTGGCTGAGGGTGGCTTGGGGCGCCATCCCCTGGGGAAAGCCAGGAGGGCTCCCGGGAACCAAGGCTGGGGCTGGAAGGCAGGCATCTGAGCTGCGCCCCCTCAGCGGGACTCCTGCCACCTCGGCCCGCAGTCTCATCTGTCCAACAAGGTCTGGGCCAAAGAGCTTCAGAGGGATCCAACGACCACCCCCCTACATACACAGCCAGAGACATGGAGGCACAGAGCGGGACGGGGCTCCCGGCATACCTGCCACTTCTACGATGTCTCCGGGCACAATGTCCCGGGCGTGGATCCTCTGCACGCCCTTGCGATCCGAGCGGACCACCTTGCCCATCTCCGGTTCATACTCCTTCAAGGCCTCGATAGCACTCTCAGCATTGCGTTCCTGCATGACACGAGGCAGGCAGGCTGTCGGTCCCTGCTGTCCCTGCAGGCAAACCCCTCCGAGTGACACCCTTGGGGCCTGGGCTGGAGCTGGAGGCAGAAGGCCCTTCAGGACTCCGGTGCCAGGTGCATGGCATAGGCAGCAGCTGGGAGACCCAGGGCCCAGGCCCAGCCCAGTGCCTCCCACCTGCCACACGCCCACGATGGCATTGGCCACGAGGATCAGCATGATGACCAGGGGCTCCACGAAGGCCGTCATGGTCTCCTCACCCTCCTCGAACCAGGCCAGGACCTGTGAGATCAGAGCTGGTGAGTCTGGGCTATGCTGGGGGCCGGGACCTGCTCTCCTTTTCCTTGTACCCTGAAGCTCCTGTCCGCTCCCCAGCTTTGGGGCAGACACCCCTAGGGAGCCCTGGGCTTGGAGAGGGCTACGCTAAGGAAAGCCTTGGCGTAGGATGCCCACCCCACGGCACAGCCCCTGTCCCACCAGGCCAACCTTCAGGGGCGTGGGGCAGCTGGGGACCTCACCGTCTGCCTAGGGCGGTGCTGCTCAAAGTGTGGGCCCCAGACCAGCAGCAGCAGCACCCAGGAACTTGATAGGAATACAGTTCTCTGGACCCATCCCAGACCCCCTAAGTCAGAAACTCTGGGGTGGGGCCCAGTAATCTGTGTTTTAACCAGTGGGGTGAAGCTGACGCATGCTCCTGTTCCAGGCCCACATCATTCCAGCCACACGTCCTAGGCCTAGGAGGCCAGAGACCTGGCTCGAGTCCCATTGCCACTTCTTTTTATTTTATTTTATTTTATTTTATTTGAGACAGAGTCTCACTCTATTTCCCTGGCCAGAGTGCCGTGGCGTCAGTCTAGCTCACAATAACCTCAAACTCTTGGGCTCAAGCAATCCTTCTGCCTCAGCTTCCCGAGTAGCTGGGACTACAGGCATGCGCCACCATGCCCGGCTAATTTTTTCTATATATTTTTAGTTGGCCAATTATTTTCTTTCTATTTATAGTAGAGACGGGGTCTCACTCTTGCTCAGGCTGGTTTCAAACTCCTGACCTTGAGCAATCCTCCCGCCTCGGCCTCCCAGAGTGCTAGGATTACAGGCGTGAGCCACCGTGCCCGGCCCCATTGCCACTTCTTAGTCCAAATGGGTACTTGCCACCCCTGTCCATGGGGGTCCATCTGTGCTGTGATAGGGCCCAAGCATCCTTTCAGCTCAGCCATTTGGTGCACTTTCATGGGTAGTTTTTTGTAAGAGTCCCCGCTTTCCGCAAGGACAGTGGCCAGAAGGGCCACACACCACTGGCTGGGCCCCTGACGGCTGCAGGGGAAGAGCCAGTCCCCGCAATGCCCTGCTCCTTCACACCCCAGGTCACCAAGGTGCGGCCTCCTCCCAGGCCCTGCTGGGGTGGGGCCGGGAACAGGAACCACATTCCTCAGGGTGGCAGCTTCCAGCCCTGTGTCCCCAACCCGTGGGTCCCTGCTGCTCAGCCATCAATGACAACCACGTCTCTCTCCCCACCCCTCCGCCCTGGCCACGTGGTCCTGCGGGTCCAGGAGGGGCTGGGCCACAGGGATGGGGAGGAGCAGAGGGCAACAGCCGCGAGGAGGCCGCCAGAAGCTCAGGCCCCAAGGCCCGTCCCAAGAGCACCGGCAGCCACGGAAGGAGCACAGCAGTGGCACTCAACCAGGGCGATTTTGCACACCCCGCCCCACCCCCCCGGCGACATCTGCCAACGTCTGAAGACATTTTTGTATGCCACAACTGGGAGGTGCGACTGGCATCCAGTAGGCAGAGGTCGGGGGTGCTGCTCGGCATCCTACAATGCATAGGTCAGCCCCTCCCCACCCCAACACAGAACTGTCCGGTCCGAAACATCAGCAGTGCTGAGGGAGAGAAACCCTGGGCCAAAGCAGGGGGCGCGGGGACAGCCTTGTGGTTGGAAGCTCGTGCTGACAGCCAGCGGGCAAGAGGGGTCGGGGGCTCAGAAGGGAACTGGAGTCCAGCGAGGGCTGTGAGGGCTCAGGCAAGGGGAGCCGAAGTCTGAGCAGGCCTGGGGCGGGGAGGGCCCAGAGACACCACGGCTGTGCCTCTGAGTACAGTAAGGCCTGGCTCCCCTCCCTCATCCCCATGTCCCTGACGCAGCCATGTCCCTACTTACGAAGGAGACCAGGGCCGCCAGCAGTAGGATGCGCACCAGGAGGTCCTCAAACTGTTCCAGCACCAGCTCCCACAGGGACTTCCCTGGGAACAGGGGTGCTGCGTGAGGCTGGGCCCTAACCCACCCACCCTCCCCACTCAGAGCCAGGACGGCCTCGGAGACCTCCTGGCCCGTTCTCCCCCTGCAGGTTAAAGACGGAGAGCCCAAGGCCCCAAAAGGCTCAGGGGGGCAATGCTGGAGGGCTGGGGAAGGCCTCACTCTTTGAGGAGGAAGTCACAACCTGACAGCGAGTGGCCCGAGCATGTTGTCCCCAGCTCAGCAGCCCACCCTGACCCCGGCCTCACCTTCCTCGGTCGGGAGTTCTGCAGACACGGCAGCCGCAGGAACAGGGAGGAGAGAAGAGACGACTGGGTTACTGGGGGGTCTTGGAGGAGTCAGGGCTGCCCCCCCCCACTGTGCCTCCCAGACCCCCAACAAGAACTGGACATAGTCCCAGGGCTCTCTGGGGTCACAGATGGACGATGCGAGTCCACATGCTTCTACCCCTCCGCCCCACCCCACTCAGGCTGAGGAAGACCTGGGCCGGCTTGACTCACCTTGGGATGAGACCAGAGCCAGGAGGGCCCTTCCAGCCCTCCCAGTCCAGCCCCTCCCCCATTTCACAGAGGGGAAACTGAGGCACAGAGAAGCAAAGGGACCCCGAGGGCACACGGAGTCAGTAGTTCTCACGGCTCCCCTGCCCTGCTCGTCCTCAGAAGACCGCCCAGTCCTGTTCAGTGCCCCCCGCCCACGGCAAGGCAGCCCCCCTCAGATCCAGAGCACTGGCTCAGGCTCCCGCTGCTCACCCAGCCTCTGACGTCCCTGCTCCGTGGGGACCGCCTGGACAAGGTGTCCCCCTGAGCCCCACCCCACCAGGGGCTTCTCCTGGACCAGAGCACCCCCCGAGCAACCCCTGCCAATGTCTGAAGACAGCACCCCAGCAGCGAGGAGCCCCAGCCCCACACTACCGTTGGAAGAATGTTGTCTCCAAACACCGACAGCACCTGCCTCACTCCGTGCTGATTTCTCACGCCCCACGTTTGCTGAAGCACCTTTTGTACCAGGTCTCTGAATCATCCCAACAGTGTGGAGGGGAGGCAGGGTGGCACTCCAGCCCTGCTGCCCGGATGTGGGACTGAGGATCAGAGTGGAGACGCAGCTTGGGCAGGCCACACAGCGAGGACAGGTCTTCTGGGGCTGTGCAGGGGCAGGAGCCAGGCCCCAGAGGGTGGACTTGGACGGGCTCCCTGCTCCGGGGCCACAGTTGTAACCGAGCCCTGCTCCTGCCCCCGGCGGCTCAGAGGACAGTCCCCAGGTCTGCAGCACCAGCACCTCCCAGGAGCCGGTATTTAGCCACGCCAAACCTGAGCCCCCACCCCTGGCTCTTCCTTCCTGACACCAGAAACAGGTCCTTGCCTCGTCCACCTGTTTTTGGCCAGCGAGCATCTCTCCCCGTGGGAGCCCTGGCTCCAGACCACCTGTTTGAAAGGCTTGGGCTCTGCACCTGGCATCTGAACCATGGATAGTAACAAGTGGCCCACTGGACTGCAGGAATCCAGGAGGGAAATAGATAACCTAAAAATACACTTTCTAGCATTTTCTCCAAAGCCCTATTTTAGGCAACGGCTGACATTTTCCGTGGAAAATGTAATCTCCAGTGTCCTGCGTCGAGATTAAAATCAAACAGACTTTTTCCTTCTGATCTATTTAGCTGAAGCGAACAGGAAAGGCGGAGGGAGGGGGTGTGTGTGTGGGGAGAGCCAGGCCTGGTTTCTGGGCCAGTTCTCCAATGGAGCAGGGTCCTTCAGATGTCATCTCAGCCATGCCCCAGCTTCGAAACAGGGGACAGTGCCACACATCGGTGGCACACACCAGTGGCTTGTGCCGTGCTCTACCAAGAGACTCCTATAGCCCTCGGATTTCCAGGGTTCCTGACCAAGGGCAGAGTTGATGCGTAAGTCCCACCTGAATTCCTCCTGCTGTCTCCCTAACCCCTCCCTCTGCCAGGCATGTAGCCCCTAGGCCACGACACCCCTTTTTAGGGCATTTATTCTGGGCAGAGGCAAGGCCTGCAGTTGGGAAGCATGTCACAGAGCACCCACACCAGCTCTAGTGGCCCCCCCACACCAAGGTGCCCCCAAGATGCCTCCTGCCTGCCTTGGCCGGTCCCCCAAGTTCTCCTTCCTCAGCCTGTCCACACTGGGTCTCCCCTCCTGCCCTCTGACCCACACTGACCCAGGACCCACTCTTTGGGGGTCATTATGCTGTTCCTCAAACATGTCTGGATGTCCCCACCTTGTGGGCACATAGTAGGGATGCATTTCCTGGCCCCCGAGTGAGTTTCAGAGAAGTCTGTCTGTTAGTTGCCAGCAGGTGTGAGACTCTCTCTAGGTCACTGTCTGGCAGAATTTTCTGTGATGACGGAAGAGTCCTCTATCTGCGCTATCCAGGACAACAGCCACTGGCCGCATGTGGCTAGTGAGCACTTGGCATGTGGCCAGTGTGACGGAGGAACTAAATTTTTAATTTCACTTAACTTCCATTCACTTGCACAGCCATACGAGGTTAGTGGCCAGGCACTGGACAGCACAGGCCGGGGGCTCCGTGACCCTCTGCTACAGCAACAAGCGATCTGTGAGACGGTGCCTGCTCTGTCACCCTCAGTCACAGCGGGAGGAAGACACAGAGCCCCCCGATGACCAGCCTGTCACAGCATACAGCAGAAGTGAGAAGTGAGCCTTTAGCATTTTAAGCCACTGGGATTTGGGGGTGTTTAGTGCAATCACCTATCTGACCCTGACTGATATAACCCCATCTGCCCAGACCAGGCCCCCTTCCACCCACCCCCATCTGGGGAGGCTTGGCCAGCCATGACGTCCCGGCGGCTGCCCTGGCCGCCCTGCACGTGCCACAAGGCAGGGCTCTAGTCCTGCCTGGACAGCGACTCCCTGTGGGGCCTAGAGCTTCACGTGGAAGACGGGGCCCCCTACCTACCTTAAAGGGCTGCTGTGACCATTTTCATCATCGTTACTATTAAAAGCCACATTTATTGGGCACCTACTGTGTACCAAGCAATGTACCAGGTGCCTCACCCACATCGCCTCCAAGAATAAATGGGAAGGCCTTGGGGCCAAGCACGTGAGACACTCAGCAGACAAGCACAGTAGATGTGGTGCTAACTCATGGGTACGTTATTCTCTCATGATCTCTCGGCAGCCTGAGGGGGAGGATGCCATTATTATTCCCATTTTGTACAGTAGACAACTGAAACACAGAGAGGTTGACTGACTAGTTCATGGTCACACAGCAGGGAAGAGGCAGGGCAGGGTTTGGAGCTCTGGCAGCTGGGCTCTCCACGCCCTGCTCTGGGCCTCCTGTGCTAACTCCTAGGCCATCCTGCCTTCCCTCGGCTGCTCTATTTACTGCCCAAGGTCACCTGGAAAAACTTGGCAGCCTGTGTCCCGACTTTGGGGCTGGATGTCCTCATCCCATCAATCATCCCACCCTTCAGTAGTGGCCCCAGAGCCGCCAGCCAGAACTGCCGTCCCTGTCCAAAAGGCTCTGCTGTGCTTGCGGGGGGTGTTCTGGGGGTTACTAGGCCCTGTGTGCTCTGGCCTGGTCTGCTTCAAATGTCAATCCCACCAAAGCCCGAAGGACCCAACCCTCCCCTCACACGGATGGGTCCCAGGGCCACAGAGGGAGTGTCCATCCTGGGCATCCCTGGAAGATGCTGGTTCCCACTTGCTATGCCCAGGCCACGTGCGGGGGGACTGGGACTTCGGCAGTGCCAGACGCTCCGTTTGTTCAGTGGGAGGATGCCCCTGCCCCGGCCACCTCTGGGTGCCGTCTGCTGGGCTGGCCCAGGGCACACAACCCTCCCACAGTGACCTCTCCCAGCCACCCCGCTCTGGGTCATGTTCCAGACTAAGCCCACGGAGGACCAATGTGGGCCGGCCTGGAAGAGCCTGGGATGTTAGCTGTGGGTCCTGGGGACAAAAGGGATGTGATCAGAGCAGCTTTGTGGCTTAGAGCAAGGAATCTGGTCCAGAGGGCTTGGGTTCAAATCCTGCTCTATCTCTTGGTAGTTCTGTGGCCACTGGCAAGTCACCTAATCCCCTGGGTCTGTTTTCCCCATCCGCAAAAAGAGGGTAATGACAGTAATTATAAGGACGTGATGAAGATTAGGTGATGTGCATAAGGCGCTCTGCAGATGCACGACACACAGTGAACAAGCTCTGGCCATATCATAGTGACTAGAACACGAGCCCCAGGACAGCTGCACGTTAACTGCTGCTCCTCCAGCATCTGGAAGAGTGCTTGGCGCATAGTAGGTGCTCAGTACAAAACTGCAACGAACGAATGACCCTGCCTCTGCCCTGCTCACAGACCTTCAACGGCTGACCTTGGCCTACAAAATGAAGACCAACCTTAGCATGCCCTTCAGAGCCTTCCTGGATCTACCCCAGCTCGCCCTTCCAGAATCATGCCTGTATCTTGGACATGCGTCCGTCCCTTTGCCAGCCAAGCCTCAGGATTGCCACCACTTCCCCTTTGTGTTTTAAAAAATATTAATATTGACAAATCATAACTGTTTACATTTATGAGGCACAACGTAATGTTTTGATGACCTCCACGTTTTGCTAAACCTTTTCTTCCTCTGATATTTTGCTTGCACCATTCCTTCCGTCTAGATACCCTTCCCGTCTCCTCATCTAAACCCCTCCCTTCCAGGAAGGTTTCCCTGAACATCCCCCACCAATGTCACCTGGCCCTTCTCTGACAGTCATCGGTACTGGGGCTGCCCCCTACCCCCATCCCCCAGGGAGCTCCAGGGCGGGAGGGGCTGAGTCATCCCTGGGTCCACACCAGGCAGGTGCTTAGCGATTGTTTACTCAGTTGCTCCCGGGTTCAGGTAGCCCAGAGCTGGGGAGAAGGAGCTGGGGAGAAGGGGGCGCAGGGCCAGGGCTGCCCCCGGGCTGCCCACACACACCACCTGCTCTCCTTCTTGCAACATCGGAAACTGGTATTTCAGCTTCTAAATGTCAGTTCTACCTGGGAGAGGCAAGTACTCGCTGAGGTCTTCCTCAAAGGTAAATTTACAAAGCAATTAAATAGTCACTTGCAGAGTCAGGGAGAGGCCCTGGCTGGGCAGAGCTGGCCAAGCCCACCTGGCCCTGCCTGTGTCTCCAGGGCCCACCAGAGTGGACGGCCCGGCTCTGCTGTGCGAGGGCTGCCGCAGGGTCCTGGGAGGCGGCTCTCCGCCCTGCAGAGGGGCCTGGCAGCACCTGGCTCGTCTGGAGCTGGACGCGAAGGGTTTGCTCAACATCTGTGTGTCCAGCTGCACTGTGGGGCAGACCTGGCCCTGCCTCGGGGGGCAAGGGGTGAGGGGGTCCAGCTGGGGCAGGCCTGATGCTGTTCCCGGGGGGTAAGGCTGCCCAGCAAGGGCCAGTGAGCAGGAAAACTAGGGGGAAGCCTGAAAGACTTGAGCTGCCACAAGGCTGCAGGCAGGCCACACCCCAGTGGGTTTCACAGCCCGCAGGGCCCTTAGGAGATCTCAGGGTCCCATCCCTGCTATACCGAGTTCAAAAGGGGGCACGTCTGCCCGAGGCCACCCCTCGGATGGGGCCATTCAGATCACCCCCTCCTCCCGACCCCCCCCACTCCTCTTGGCCTGCTTTCTGTGGGCCATGCATATGGGTTTCCTGAGTTCCAGCACCAGCTGGGGCCTGGGTCAAGGGCGGCAAATAAGGCCACAGCCAAGATACTGCTGGCCGGAGTCCAAATCCACCTGGCAGCTCTGGGACCATCCACCCACTGGGCAGATAGGCAGCACGCGGCCCACGAAGAGGGCTCCAGCCCAGCACAGCCCCTCCGCAAGCTCCCCTGAACAGAGACCACCCCGAGACCTCCTGGGATCTCGCCTGACTCCCACATCACTGGGCTCCCCAGGGGCTATAGCTGCAGGCACACGTGGCAGGACATGCCCAACCCCGCCGGGCCTCTTGCCTTGGCTCACGTCCAGCAAAGGAGATGAGCAGCTCATTCACGGACACAAGGAAATCAGTGACCCCCTAAATATACAAAAAGTCTGCCCAAACTGACTCGTAGACAGAAACGTGCAACGTAAAACCATGAGAGGACACTATTCCACCAGACTGGCACAGATCAAAATGTCCACACTGCATGGGCGAGGCAGTGGGGAAAGGGCGAGTTGATCGGTGCAGCCCATGGAGAGCAATTTAGCAACAGCCGTCGTGATTCAAAATACACACCTGCTTTGACCCAACAACTCCACTTCTAGGAATTTGTCCTTTAATGACATTCATAAGTGTGTGCCATGATGTGGGGACAAGGACATTCCTTGTAAAGTTGTGTGTGACTGCAGAGGCTGCCAACAACCCAAGCGTCCATCAATGGAACAACAACTCAACAAAACCCTGCATGGCCACTTGGATGCCCAAGGATGCTCCTCATGGAACCATCTCCAAGAACGACTACCGAGTAGAAAGCAGGGACAGAGCCACTTACAATCTTCTCCCTCCCGTGTAAAAGAAGATCACAGATCACAGATCACAGATCCAGATGTGCATGCACACAAAATGCCATGGCAAGGAGGCCCAAGAGATTGGGAGCACTGAGAATGGGCGGCTGGGGACAGGGCTGTAATATATACATTTTGTGCCCCTTGAATGTTGGTTGCACTCTGCAAATTTTTATTCAAAAGGTAAATTTAAAAGATGTAAAAGCCTCACCCCAGAAGGAAGCTGAGCTCTGGGTCGCTCTGGCACCTGCAAAGGTGGGCTCCCAAAGGTGCCAGGGCCAGTAGCCTCCCCACTCACTGCCCTGTCGTGGCCTCAGAGCACCCATCTCTAGACAGGGTGGGACAGACGGGGTTTTGTGTGCATGGGGGCTCCTGGCTGGGGAGCTCACTGACGGCACTGCTGATGCTCCCCACGCTCCCCACCCCCAGCGCTGAGGTTTCCGTCTGCAGAGGGGGAGGAAGGGGAGGGGGAGGAGGGGGAGGAGGGAGGGTGGGATCCTAGCCCCTGCCTACCTTCCTCCCTCCCCTGACAAAATTTGCAAACTTCAGGACTTAAGCAAATGACTTCCTTGTGGTTTCCAGCGCTAACGACCTCGCAGGTGCATGGACTCCTGGGGTGGGGGGAGCTCACTAGTCCCTGGGGTGTCCCTTCCACACACAGGCCCCACCCACTCCAGCACCCTGCCTCCTCTGCTACGAGAAGGATGACAGTGTACGTGACCTCACTAAACACCCACAAACCACCCTATCAGATGGCTTTTGTTGTAGCCTCACCTACAAGAAGGAGGCAAACAAGGCACAGAGAGGTGGAGTGGCTTGTCCAGCACAGCACAGCTATGAAGGGGCACAGCTAGGGTTCAAAACCTCATCAGCCCCGGCCACAGGCTGTGCTTGCTGGCAGAGACTAGGGGACACCCAGCCTGTTTCTCAAGCCGGGGCAGGAAGGGGCAGCTGGCTCCCCTTGCCCACCTGGCCACTTCCAGGGTCCTGGAACGCTTCCTGAGGAAGCCGATCAGTGACCTGAGGGCAGACCCTTTGGGGCCCCCCGGGGTCTGGGGGCAAAGCTGCTGCCCAGCTAACCCAAACTCCTAGCATAGGCACCGACATCGGGTTCCAGAGCTTGTAGAACTTGTGACCCTCTTATACAAAGATGGGGAAACTGAGGCCCAGAGAGGTGAAGCACCCAATGCCAGCTCTACCACTTACTGCGTGACCTTGGGCAAGCTGTTTAACCTCCCTCCGGGTGCCTCAGTGATGACCTCCTCCATAAAATGGGGGATGACAACAGTCTTTATCCCATAGAGTTGGTTTGGGGAAGAACTGAGATGAAAAATGCTGAGAACAGTGCCTGGCACATAATACGTGCTCAGTGAATTCGCTGTTATTGACGCTATCAAAGCTCAGAGTAACCAGGGCAGCTCAGCAATGCCCCCTCCCCAACTTTTCCTACCACACCCCAGACACGCTTGCACCCCATGTGCACCTCCGCACCGTGCCAAGCCAACGTCCTCACCCGTCGCCTCACACAGATGTCCAGTGGCCAGAGCACCCAAGACCTCCTAACCCAGACAAAACATGGGGGATGGGGGCTCCCTCCCTCCCTCCCAGTCAGCTCCTCCTCTGCTGCACCAAGGAAGACAAGATGACCAGACGGAGAGAGACCTTGGCCATGGCCATACACAGGCAGAATCTGAGTGATTCCAGGGACAGAACCGAGGACGGGGTCTCCAGCTTCCCTTGGAAACGGGGACTCCCAAGCTGGGGCCACAGCAGTGCCAAAGAGGCCGTGGGACCCCAGATCTGCCTGCCCCAACCCCACCCCCACTCTGGGGGGGGCGGGGGGGGCAGGGGGAGACCCTGCTGCCCTGCCCTCCTGCTGGGAAGGACACCCCCCCCCTGCCAAGTCACTAATGGGGGATACTAAATAATATTTATCTCCCCAGTTCCTCCCACAGCTCAACTAAATATAGCAACTAATTTTTTTGAAAAAGGATTTCTGCTCCAGAAAGATAATATTTATATAAGAGGTGGTTTTCATAAACCAATACAAACCCAAGCCTCCTTTTCTGACAGTTCTTCCGAATGTTGGAACTAGCCCTGAACCGTGGGTCACCCTGGCCAGAGCACCTTCCCCTCGGGTTGGCTGGGAACCCTGAGAGAGTGAGGCCCCCAAATCTCAAAAGGACACGGGCCCAGGTTGCACTTTGGGCACAGAGGGGACATTTCTCTCTGGGCTCCTCACACTCTGCTGGGTGCTTAGGGGTGAGTGCCCAGACAGCCGTCCTGCTTGGAAGGGACCTGGGAGGGGACCTCTGTATCTCTCACCCTCACGCGGCCTCCAGATGTGCAGGCCACATCTGGACAGTACTCGGTGGCAGTCGCTGTGCCTTTTGGCAGAAAAGGAGAACTCCACACTCACTCGTTTGAAAGAGATGAGGAGGAAATGATGCCCCTCCGCCGGAACAGCAAGGGGCCTGAAGGCTCCCTCCCTACCCAGGGACGCGCAGGTGCAGTTCCAGGTCACGCAGCAGCGAGGGAAAGGCCTCCCCTGGCCACCCCCCTGAGGCCTTGACTGCCACCCCAGGAGGGTGGGTCTCCCGCCTCGGCAGTTCAAAGCCCCCACCGGCTCCCGCCAGCCACATCCGCTTTGGGCTGCAGAAAGAGGAAGACCTGGGGGTGGGGGTGGGGGCGCCAAGGCTGCCAGCTGTCAAGTTGCACCTTCTGGGGGGGGGGTTATTGAGCCTTCGGAGGAGACCCTCGGGGCCAGCTGGGAAGCTCGGGCCGTCCCCCGCCGGCGGTCTCGGTGCCCGCACCTGCGTGACGCTGCGCTGACCGCCGACGGCGGACCGAGGCTTGCAGGGCTGCGTGGGGACGGGGGTGGAGGTGGGAAGCGGGAAGGACCGCGCGGGGGCGGGGGAGGCGTCTGGCCTCCCAAGCCGGAAGCCCCCCACCCTCCACCCCCGCGAAGGTGGCCGCGCGCCCCGCCGGGTGCCCCAAGAGCATCTGAAGAGGTTTCCGGAGCCGAGAGCCGGGCGGGGAGAGGACCGCTCCGCCGCCGCGGGGCCGCAGGAGAAACTGAGACAGCGGCGCGCGAGGCCCCCGCTCCCGGCCCGGCCCGCGCGCTCACCGTTGGGGCCGTGGCGCTCCCGCGCGCTGGTCACCTGCGCCGGGCTCAGGCCGCCCTCGGCGGTCACCGAGAAGCCGCGCAGCACGTCGGCGACGGGGAGCAGGTGCGCCGCCTCCATGCCGCCCGCCCGGCCGTCTGCGCCGTCGAGGCCGCCTCTTCCCGGGGCTACTGCGCGGGGCGCGGGGGGCTCGGGCCCGGGCGGGCGCCGCGCGAGGCCATGACCGCGCTGGGACCTTCCCCGACGGCAGTGGCGGCGGCGGCCGCGGCCCGCGCCAGGATGCTGCGACCCGGGCTCCCTCCCCGGGGCGGGGCGGCGCGGGGCCCGCCCCCGCACTCACACCCCTTCCGGCCGCCCGGCAGCCCGCCGCCCCGCCCCCGCCGCGCCCCGGGGCGCTGAGCCGCGGCCGCCCGCCCATTCTGCAGAAGGGGGAACTGAGGCCGCGGGCGGGGAGCGCGCCGAGCCTGGGGGGAGCCGAGGGCGCGGGGCCTGGAGGGGTCAGTCCCTGCCCGCAGAGCCGGGCGGGCTGGAGCGGCCGCGTGCGCCTCCTCTGCGCTGCTCCAGGGCCCGGGGTTGGGGGTGCGGGTGGGGGTGTCGGTGCGGGTGGGGACCTGCAAAATGGAGGAGTCCACAGAGGGGCGTCCTACTTCCCTGCTTGAATTCTGCGAAGTGTGACCCAGAATCTAAGAAACCCAAAGCCTAGGAACAAGCGGGTCTCCTCCAGAGGAAACTACCTGGTGTTTTCCTTATTTGGTGTTTGCGATCTCTTTACTCTTTTCCAAATGCCCGGCCGTGAGCGGTTATTCCTCGTACAACCAGAGCCCTGAACGACGGACCGGCGTGTGAGAATGTAACGAAAACTGGGCTTGCTACCTTAGTTCACACCGTCACCCCCGCAGGAAATGCCACTGCCGGGGCGCCCTGGAGAGGCGGAGGGGGTTGGGTGAGGGGTCTCTGCTCAGGGCCCCAGGGGCGGGAAGGGACGGAGGAGCGGCGACTCCAGCGCTACCTGAGCTCTGACAGCTCCGGGGTGCCTGGAGGAGCGTCTCCAAGTCCGAGGAGGAAGAGGTGGGAAGGCAGAAACCACCTGCCCCGCTGAAAGCAGGAGCAAAGAGAACAGTCTGACCGTCACCTGCTCCAGCTTGAGAGACCCAGCCAGTGTCGCCCCGCCGCCCTCGGTCCCCCCACCCAAGCCGGCCTCTGCTGTGCAGAGCTTCAGCCTCTGAGGTCCACCAGGGCTGCACAGGATCGTAGGTTCCAGGATTGAGCCCATATAGCTGTTCAAACCCCAGCCCCTACAGTGGCTCTGTAGCAAGGAAGCCTTCCCAGATAACTGCGCCTGCACCTCGCTGTCCCCCACTCCCAGCCTCAACTTCCAGTCCCGTGTGCACCCCCAGCTTCTGATCTCTTCCTCCTGGCACAGGACTGGGCTCTTCCTGCCTCCTGCCTGTGCTGGGAGACCAAATGCTCCTTCACGGCTTTGATGGGTGGTCCAGGCTGACTCTGGCAGCAGTTGGACCTCAGCCTGCCGCTGCCACAGTGCAGCAATGCTGGTTTTCTTGCTATGGCTCCTTCCAGACTGACATTTTAGATCTCAAGTTCAATATCCCCAGATATTTCCACCCTATTCCTTCCCCGCCCCCCCCCCACCACTACAGTATGCAAAGACAGTCCCACCTGTATCCCTAAGCTGCCCTGAAAAATATTAGCCAGGACTTGGCAGGGGACAGAGCTCTACAGCTCCCCACTAGAGACCTCTCTCCCAGAAATGTGGAGCTCTAGACATTTAAGCAGCCAGAAAACTCTTGTCCTCCTCCCTACACACACATCCTGGGATCTGACTCCCCTCTGCCAGTCCTGGAGACCTTAACCCTCAAGCCTCTCCCTCTCCACCGCACCCTCAGCTGGGGGTTGGTGTTTGCTAGAAGGTAGGGCCAGAAGGCCTGACTGTTTGCTCTGGCAGCCTGGCCTGTGTTGCCTTTCTCCTACCCACCCCACCCTACCTCCAAGCCACCACTGTCAGGGCAAACAGCTGTGGGCAACCGTGGCAGGCTCACACACCTGTCAGCATGCCCACCTGCTCGGCCGCCCCCATCACGACTTCTGGACAGCCCACCGAGCTCCCACAGACTCACACGCAGCCGTTTCATGCTCCAGCTACCTGCCCAGTTGCCGCGTGCCCCCCAGCGACGGGGCAGGTAGCATGCCTTCTTTGTGTACCTGGAAAGAAAAAAACAGCCAGGGCCAGGGCGACATAATCGCAGCGGACTGTCCAAAGGGCAGGTTTACCCTCCCCACCTCCCTGCCACCAGATACCTGGCGCCCAGTCCCCGCTCTTCCCAGCTCCTCTTCGGAACTGATGGTGGCAGAGCGTGCCACCTCCCTGGTGGGGGGAATACCTGCCCATCTCACCTGTGGGGGTCAGGGTGGGGCACAGAAGAAAGGTAGGTCTTCCCTGGAGGGGTTTGGTCACATGGAGAAGAGGGAGTTTGCAGACAGAAAAAACCAGCCTGAGTCGAAGGTGGGACATTCTAGGCGTGTGCCCGGGATAGTGATCCAGTCTCTGAGCATGGCTGGGTCACAGGGAGGGGCAGCGTGGGATCGGGAGGGTAGGCCAGAGGACGGGGCTAGGACACTGGGAGCCTTGATGGTCCATGCAATGTCCTGGGCTTTGTACTGAAGGCTTTTTAAGCAATGGAGAGATGGGGTCAGATTTGCCTTCTAGGAAAGTCCCCATAGAAGCTGGTGTGGGGAAGGCGTCGAAGGGGAGAGCCAAGGCTCAAAGGACCCTGCAGGAGGTGGGACTAGGGTGCTGGGCCTGCCTGCGGCAGCTCTGCCTCTCCCCAGGGGCCCAGACCCGTGGCCTGCCTGGGGGCGGAGCCTTCCAGCCACAGGGTGGAGGGGAAATATCTGTGAATAGTGCCACTGAGTCAAACACTCGCCATGTGCCAGGCCCTGTGCTTAAACTCTTTTCATGGATTACACCCATTTCATCCTCACAGCAACCCTGGAATAAGTACTACCATCATCTGCATTCAGGACTGGCCTCATGGCACAGTCAGAGGGCCTCCACGGGACTGGGCTTAATGCTCTGCTGGCTCCAAAGTTTTTTTTTAGAAATGGGGCCTTGCTCTGTTGCCCAGGCTGGAGTGCATCAGCTAGGCTGATGCCACAGCACTCTAGCCCAGGCAACGGAGTGAGACTCTGTCTCAAAAAAAAAAAAAGAACGAAGGGCAAAGATGAGTCTGCCTATCGTTGCTTTTCGGTCCTTCCTTACTCATGATTAAGCCAGCGGCAGAGTGCTGGCAGCAGGTGTGCATTTCAGTAGTGACATGGAGACAGCTCAGTTCATGTCGTACAGCAACTGCAGTGTTCCGGTCAAGACGATATACATATGCATGTAAAGCTATGGACTACAAATTGGTAATTTTAGTGATTACACATATGAGTTGAATGCCCTCAATTTTGCATTTAAAACTGGCACTGCAAAAAATAAAGAAGAATGGTAAAAATTCATGTGAATAATTTAAATTTAAATTTTTCTTTACTTAGAAGATTGAATAGCAAATTTTTAAAAAACACCATGACAAGTCGAGAGAGACTCCACAAGAAAGGAAAAGCTTTATATTTTAGTGCCTTTAATGACACTTTTTCCCACATTTTTTAAACCGGGGGTCTCCATTTTTATTTTGCACTAGGCCCCGCAAACCTGTCTGCTCCAAATTCTCCAAACTGGCCTTGCACGTTCTAGCTTCACCCCTTTGTTCATGCTGTTCCTCTGGACCAAGACTGTTCTTCCAGCTCCTCTTCCTAAAATTACTCCCCTCTTTGGAAATTCGTTTCATTGGCTGCCCCAACCCTGTGTATTCACTCTCTTCCTGCACACTTTTTTTTTTTTTTTGAGGCAGAGTCTCACTCTGTTGCCTGGGCTAGCGTGCTGTGGCGTCAGCCTAGCTCACAGCAACCTCAAACTCCTGGGCTCAAGCAATCCTCCTGCCTCAGCCTCCGGAATAGCTGGGACTACAGGCATGCGCCACCATACCCAGCTAATTTTTTCTATATATTTTTAGTTGGCCGATTAATTTCTTTCTATTTTTAGTAGAGACGGGGGTCTCGCTCTTGCTCAGGCTGATTTCAAACTCCTGACTTTGACTGATCCTCACACCTCAGCCTCCCAGAGTGCTAGGATTACAGGCATGAGCCACCACGCCCAGCCTACACACTTTTTTTTAGAGACAGGGAGTCTCTAAAAGAGACTCTAGCCCAGGCTACAGTGCAGTGGTGTGATCACAGCTCACAGCAACCTCCAACTCCTGGGCTCAAGTGATCGTCCTGCCTCAGTCTCCCAAAGTGCCAGGAATACAGGCGTGAGCCACTGCAACTGACTGCTCACTTTTGACTGGCTCGGAATGAGACCCCTGGGGAGGCTCCCGGAGATCAAGACCTACCCTAAGATCTTGTGCAGAAGGGGAAACTGAGGCCCAGGGAAAAGAAGGGACTCAAACAGGGACATGAAGCCAGAGAGACTAAGGTTGATCTCTGACTGGAACCCGCAGCCCAGGTGTCCTGTTCTTCGGGAGTCGATGGCTTTCCTTAGTGTTTGGCTGCTGGTGCCTCTGCTTCAGCCAGGACCTAGGCAGTCTCCTGAAAAGCCAGGGAGTGCCCCTGGGGCAGCCTGGCCTCGTGGGGGCTCTGCCCCTGCCCTGGGGAAGGTCTTGCTCCAGGACTGTGGAAGTAGGAATTTGAGCCATAGATCAGGGGATAGGTGTTGGGCCGGAGTTTGGGAGGCCTGGGCTCTTGGGGGCGGGGGCTAGGGGTGGGAGGCAGGAGGCCTGGGTGTTCTACCCTTGTTGTTATTCCAGCTTCATTCATTCATTCATTCATTCATTCAAGAATATTTATCCCAGCATGCTCCAGGCCCTGGAGGGCCAGTCCCTGTTCTGCTTGATCTCATTCCCGAGAAGGGAGCAAGCTGGGAATCCCAAACAAGCACACGCAGAGGTAGGCGGCTGTGTGGCTGGTGGTGCCTTGAGCACGTGGCAGGGGTGGGGATGTCTCTCAGGGAAATCAGGAGACCTTCTGAAGGAGGTGACACTTCTGCTGAAACAAGGCAGGGAAAAGTGTTCTGGGCTAAGGGAACAGACTTTGCAAAGTTGGCCTGGCCATGCTGTCTTGGAGGTGCCTGCCCATCCCCGGGCCTGAGCCTCCCTGTCTGCCACGTCAGTGCCAACAGTGGGAGTGGCCGAGGCAGGGTCTGCCCCAGAGAGGACAGAGAGCAGTGTGAGGGTGCCCTGCCACCGCCTGACTTTGGTTTGTAAATGGGTTTGAGTCAAAATGCAAACGGGCTTGGAGGCTTGGGACCTCACCTTCCTCTTCTGAGGGGTCACCAGGGCTCAGTGAGCAGGTGTCCCAGACGCTGGAAGAGTCATGTGTCTTATTTGATGTCACCCGAGCATCAAGTCCGCTGTCTTAAGGCCCCATGCCCCTCCCAATTTGACAAGCCCTCCTTGGGGAGGGGCAGGGAAGCCCTTTGCCCCCAGGTGTTCAGTGTGGGAGATACCTGCCCCCTTCTGCCACCTCACCCTCACCCCAAATTGTTTTGTTTCAGTCTTTCAGGCTTGGGGACTCCATGCAAGTCCCAGATGTGCCCCCATCAGTCCTCCTGGGCTCAGGCCCCCCCTGGCCTGGAGCCACGCTCACACCCTGCTCCTCCAGCCTGTCCCTGTGCTCTAAGATGGGGTTCCCGGGAACCCCCAACTCCCACCCTCCCACCTCCTCAGTCCTGCCCCCTCAGCCCGCCATCCACCCTTGGGGCTGTCCCATCAGGTCTCTAGCCTGTTCCTCACCACTTCCTGCCTCCCATGGGGGCCACACTGGGCCGCAGCTGGGTCCCTGCACATAGTAGGCACTTTCTTCCCTCTGGGTCTTTGCTCATGCTGTTCCCTCTGCTTGGAACCCCTCTCCTTCTTTCTGCGGGTGAATTCCTGCCAGTCCTAACAGCCCTGGAAGCCCACAACCCCTGAGGCCAGTAGGAGCCCAATAGCCCTGTGTGGCACCCC
>VSMD01101457.1:0-80033 GCA_008750895.1 Mirza zaza | reverse complement strand
AGTGACTGTTTTTTCTAAGTCACAATCAAATATGCCATTGTTAATATAGTCATATATTCTCCTAGCTGATCCTAAGGGTTTGTCAATATGCCATCCTGCAGGCAGCAGAAAACCAACCTAATGGAGAAACTGATGACTCACATAACTAAATTATATTTTTGCTTCAAGTTTGCTTTTAAAGCTAGTTCATCTCTCAGTGAAATCGTTTTTTTAATATGAACACTAAAGTTCACACTAAGCAATTCTTCAGCTACTCCAAAATATACAGTAGAATGTTGATGGATTTCTGGCTGGGTTTTAAATCCAGCTCCCCAAAGAGTAAGAACAACAGAAACCAAAGTTCCTGCAAAGCCTTCAGGACAAAACTTCAAGAATAATGATTGTAATGAAAATACTCTTTTGAACTTAGAAGACTACAATATTTTTTCCCTCTACAGCACCAAAATTGAGCCAGTAGCAAAAGTGGAAAAGAACTAAAAAGTGTTACATATAAATGAGACCAAAACAATGAGAAAAACAATGCAAAGGTTGAGCCCACCAAAACATCACTGATTTCTGGTAAAGAGTAAAAAGATGAACAGATTTTGGAAAGAATTCTGAAAATAGTTCATTTAACTACAGAATCAAGAACTGGTCTTAAGTATTCTTAATATCATTAATGATTTTCTTAAATATCACTTGCTAATCTTTTATACCATGGTTATATCACCCCCTTTTGAGCGTTCACTCAATGTCAGTGGGTATGCCAGAAGATCAGCATTTTCATTCACTTTCTAATGTGCAACTTGGCTGTACACATCATGGGCTGTACAAATGTTCATAACACTTGAATCATCGATTTCACTTATAGGTAATTATCAGCAATGTACACAAACATTTATCAGATTATTCACTGCAAAGTTCTTTATGAAAACATTGACAATAATCTAAATGTACAAAAAGAAATTGTTAAATTGTGGGAAATTCACACGAATATCATACAGAGATATACCATGGTTTTACAATGAGTATGTACTACGTTTATAAGAAGCTATTTTTTCTACCTTTATAAGAAAAAACATCCTTTTAAGTTTGCTGTGTTCTAGATATGTCTTTAAATTCTTGAGAACAGGCTGGGTGCGGTGGCTCACACCTATAATCCTAGCACTCTGGGAGGCCAAGGCGGGAGGATTGCTCCAGGTCAGGAGTTCGAGACCAGCCTGAGCAAGAGCAAGACCCTGCCTCTACTATAAATGGAAAGAAATTAATTGGCCAACTAATATATATAGAAAAAATTAGCCAGGCATGGTGGCACATGCCTGTAGTCCCAGCTACTCGGGAGACTGAGGCAGAAGGATTGCTTGAGCCCAGGAGTTCGAGGTTGCTGTGAGCTAGGCTGATGCCACAGCACTCACTCTAGCCTGGGCAACAAAGAGAGACTCTGTCTCAAAAAAAAAAAAAAAAATTCTTGAGAACATTCATTTAAGTTACATATTATTAGGTTACTTGATTCAGACTCCACATAAAAGGCTTCGATAAAACTTAAATATTTATTGTACCTAATTATGACTAGTTATTATTTAGATTCTACTACTATTGCTCTATCCATGGTGGAGCATTGAAAATCGTATCTTTAAGAAAAATATTGTAATATTCTTAATGAACATAAGAATAGGCCATATACTCTGAAATTTGTCCCAAAGAAAATGGTATTAACTAGGGCAAATAATTGTGTTGAAAAAGAATAAATTTATATAAAATGTAAGTTACTTCATTTTTCTCCAAAGTGAAAGTAGTTGAGTTAGGTAGCTAAGTTAGGTAGCTGAACTAAAGGCTAAAGTTCAGCCTTTAGAGCGGACAAAATAATACCCAGACTTGCTTCATTTGGCAAAGTACTTTCAAAAATTACTTAAATGCTTTTAGGTAGGTCTTACACTCCAATCTGATGGCAGGATAGCCTCATCTAACAAACTGCACACATTTATGTTACTTGCCTGGCGTTTTGAGTTTGCCTTCTGGCTTTAGGCTTTCATCTTACCTGAAGAAACCCCATTTACATTAGGTTTTGTTCTCCTTCTTCTCTTTCATCTCCTTCTTTCTAGAAACTCATCAAGCTCTACTTACACAAATTGGGAAACAGTTTATTAACCTTGGTTTATCTCAGCTAAAGTTTTACAAACCTCCAAACTCCTTCTCTGTAGATGGCCCTGGTGGAAAACACATCTTACTCTTGGCCATATTGTTTTATCTAAAAGGAAAAAATATGTTCTATGACCAAAAATGTTTAGAAAGCATGACATATTATAGTCCCCATTTTGGAGATTCACAATGCACAAATCCTACAGTAAAGAAATCTGCTAGTTGAGAACCATTCTGTTAAGTATGGATATTTGCCATTGCTGTTTCCTCAGTCATGCTGCTCAACTGAATCATAAGCACAGCTATTGCCCAGGAAAGGTCTAGAGATTTTGGGACCTAAGGCCGATGAGGCCCCAAATTAAATGCCAACAGTAATCCCAGTAAAGTGTTCTCAATGGAATGGAAGCAAAACAGAGTTTATATTCATGCTAGAGAAGGGGAGGGAGGATAGGAGTGGCCCGACCAGAATCAGGGGTCTCATTTAGGACTATGGAAGATACTCTATTTTTGCAGTTTCATAGATACATGGCTACATCCCAAAGACAATCCTATCCATTCTGTTTGCCAACAACAAAACCCATTAGGGCAATGCTGTTCATTGAGGGCCTGTTGTGTTTACTCTTGATTTTTAGGAATCCAATGAACATTATTAATCTCATCACATCCTATAAATGCAAAAACAATGTGAATGTTTAAAATGCTAGTGGCATATGATTACAATTAAACAAAAGTAGAGACATAATAAATTGAAAATGGTAAGAAAAATGATGTATGATGCACATATACAGGGGATCCATGTGACTGATTATAAAATTCCTCTGTTGGATTTCCTCTTGAGGATTGATGATGGAAACAAGGGTTTTCTGCTCCAAAAAATGAAGGCTTAAAAGAATAAAACATATTCTGAGTCTAATGTGTCATGAGCTCACACATAGAAAACAGAAAGTATACCTCAGACCTCTCAATTCAAGGACACGTTTTGCTAAAAAAAAAAGCAAAAACAAACAAAAAAAAAACCTTTTTTTAATATTCCAAAAATGGTAACATAAATTTTACCATCAACACATAGCATTCCTCATATAGAACTTGATTATAGAATCAACCCAATATTCAGAAAAATATCCTTAGAAGTAGCTAAAATTTAGAATATTAAATAACTTTGCACAGAAGTTATTATTCTCTATACAAGAACATAAAAGCCCTGGTTTCTTTATGGATATAATATCTCAATGCAATAGTTTTTCTTTTATTAAAACCTTCCAGATGCTTAACATGTATAGTAGTACTAAGTCACACTGTCAGGCTTGCTGCTTAAACTCCTGTGAAACTGTCAGTAGATCTGTAGAGTTTAGGAAGTAAATTTAGGGGACAGTATATTTGGTTAAATTTCTTCTTTGTAGTTTACAATAGCTTTGGTTGGCATAAATGATCTTTCTGGCCTTTATTACTCAATCAACTTTCCTATCTTTACTGATAATTGTTTTCTCTCAGAAGGCAAAGTAACTAGTTAAAAAAAAAAGTCATTTTCTCTTCCAGACTTCCTTGAAGTCCATACTTTGAGACTGTGTATTAAAGAAAAAAAAATTGCTCACCAAAGCTTGATAACTTGTACAATTACTGTGTCATTCTAGTAGGTGTCCCAAATGACAACTGAGGAAGGTGTTTCACTTGGCCAAACTACTGTCCACAACTAGCTACTTGCACAGTAAGTAAATAGCATTGCTGACGACACTGGACATTCATTTCAGTGGGAGGTAGAGTATTAGCTTTCAAATTTTCTTTTGTAGTACTTGTCACCATGATGTTACAGCTAGATTTATACTTTCTCTGTGAAATGTATATTTCATTCACCATTAGCTAAAATATTAACTCCTAGAGATTTTTCCTATTACTATTTAAACATAGATGTATAATTCATATACTCTCGTTGTGCTGTCAATTTAAATTTCAATACAACAGCATCATTTTTACATACAACCAAATGTTAAATCAAGTAAGAAAGTCTCAAAGACCTTAGAAGCATCTTTAATAACAACTTTCTCACAATATAGATTTTCTATAAATAATATAATTTGGGGGAGAGTTATTTTTCACATACTACCTTGTGAACTAAGTAGTAACTATTAGTCAAAAAACCAACTGCTTTAAATAAATACATAAAAAAGCAATGGAAGCCAGGCAGGGTGGCTCATACCTGTAATCCCAGCACTATGGGAGGTTGAGACAGAAGGATTGCTTGAGGCCAGGAGTTCAAGACCAGCCTGGGCAATATAACAAGAACCCATCTCTATTAAAAAAAATCTTAAAAATTATCTAGGCATGGTGGTGCATGCCTGTACTTCCAGCTATTTGGGAGGCTGAAGCAAGAGGATCCCTTGAGCCCAGGAGTTCGAGGATACGGTGAGCAGTTACACAGTGAGCTATGATCATTATGATCATGCCACTACACTCCAGCCTGGGCAACAGAGCAAGACTCTGTCTCTTAAAAAAAAAAAGCAATGGATTGCTGTAACTTGGTGATAAAATCTCATATGAATATCTGGAAGTATATAATAAGCCAAAACATAAAGAAAAAAGTTGAAAGACAGAGAAAATTGTCATTCAAAAAACAAGAATAGTATTATGACTTGAAAGCTTAAAAATATAAATGACTTTTTTAAAAAGGATGCAGTGAGATGTTGATTGTCTAACAAATGGCATGCTCAGTTACACAGTGCATTTACCCAGCTTTCCAGCTCTGCTATTATTATATCACCTTCTTTGCTAGCATACTACATACAACCCATGAAGAAGACAGTATTACATTAATAGCTGTTTTTGGATTACATTAATTTTAATAAATACTATTACTACCATCATTTCTAGTAATGCTTCTGATACAGAATTTTGAAGATAAAGTCTGTGTTGACAAGCATAAGTTATCTCTAGACATAGCAGCTTGGATGGCACTGGAGATTGGACTTTCAGTAATTTTCTGACAGTGTCCTATGGAGTCCTAAGGTTCTTCAGAGATGTCTCAGGGAAAGAGGTGGACAGCAGAAGAAAAGGGCATGTAGGGTTTTGGCCTCTGTCCCCTCTAATTTCCCAGGTCAATACATGTTGCTAACATTGTACTCAATTTCATATGCTAGAGTTTCTCATAAAATTTCATTTTTTAAAAAGGTTCAGTCTCTTTAAGAAATGTTATGAAACCCCTGAACTAACTGACCTCCAAGATATGTATTAACTTTAACATTCTATGGCTCACAAAGTTCTCAGAGAAAATGTTTAAAAGGCATGGGGTGAGAATATTAATGTATAGAAAGAGTTGGACCACAATAAAAGTCCTCAACCCAGCCCAGTTGTCAGATCTTCATTATAATTATCATGCACTTTCATAGAGAACCTTCTATAGAGATCTCTACAATAAGCCCTAGAGATACACAGATATAAATTGGAGCCCCTGCCAAGAAGCTCATAAATGAAATTGGTAGAATTGGACTCTCGACCCATTCCCTTAGGAAGTGGGATGCAGTTATACCATGAGACCCATTACGAGTTAGCATGTCAGGATCTGCCCACGAAGGCCATGTGATCCTTGGTCCACTTAACCTACTTGACTCCCAGCCTGGTTGATAACCATTCTCAGAAAAGCAGTAATTTAAGAAGCTCATTTCCATCTGAACTTTGTCTACTCTGACTTTGTGCCCTAATTCATTGAGTAAAAAAAAATGATTTTTAGTATTCCAAAGTTCACTTAGAAGCCCTAGAACTTGCCAGCATTTTTGGCATGACTTTAAAGTAAAAAGGTTGGTTTTTTTTATGTGGTTTGAGGAAATCACTTTTATCTTATGATCATATCATATATATCTTTAAAATGCTGGTTATAGTCTGGAGTCCCTGTGACCACAAACTGGAGTTTCATACTTCCTGGAAGGGTAATACAAATACCTTTGATAGCTCCCAGAACTACCTAAGACAGGAATGTTGAGTAAGAAAGGTATGAATTTTCCTGGCATATTTAATTATACCATTTTAAAGATCAGAAATAGAAGTATAATATAGAGCTATAATGGAGAATTCCTCTGGCTCCCTTACTATTTTCCGGAAGTGTGGGACAATAAGAACTCTAAAATACCAGGCTTTCTAAGTATGATGATAGAGAGAGATGATTCTGAGAGGTCAGGGAATATGGATGGCTTTTTCTACCCATCTTTTATGCTTTTTACATGGAAACTCTTAGATAAAAAAAGGAAAAAAATAGATTTTACCCCTGCCAAACCAGCTACTTCTATTAGACATATTCTGACTCTCAACATAACCATAATATACAAATTAGAGCTGGCTACAACTCACACAATTTACTCAGCCACTTAGCCTAAATGTGAAAATTGTATTTAAGAATGTCCTGACCACATTTCAAACATGGGAATAAAAACGTTGTGTACATATTCTAGGAAACTAGACCTCCTAAAATCTAAATTATTAATGTCCAAATGAACAGATACAATTTTAGCATTTCTGGCAAATAAGGCCTACATCTACTAAACATGCCTTTATAGCAAAAAGACAGATTGAACAAAAGGAATGAAGGAAGGACTAAGGAACACAATATGAGGAAAAATAAAGAATGCATTTCAACTGTCATATTATGTGGATGGCAACTGAAGTTGAAATTGAGACTCCAGATGAAATAATGTCAAAAGCACGAAAGTGATTCCAAATGATTCTTACAGAATTCTAAGAAATTACAAAATGTATGAACAAAATCCCTAACTGGTAAATTCAATTATGTTCATTTCATTTATTCTCGTTATCAGAATACTAACCTAAAGTTCTTATGTTTGCATTTATCTACTAAATGAACTTTTAAACTTATATAAATGTGAAATTTACTAGATTTTTAAAAATATCTTATGGCTCTAGTCTTCAAATATAGGTGGAAGAAATTATTTGCTTTCTCCAGGAGTCTTTGCCATTGCAAACAAAAGTCAAGAGACAGAAGTCAGCTAGGGGTTTAACTGGGAAGGAGCTGGCAGAATAAAGTCCTGCCATTCAGCTCAGTTCCTCCTCCTTGTGGTCACAGAGGGGAGGCGCCTGCCATCTGGTGGCATTTCCTCAAGGAATCCTATCATTTAAATGACTTACAAATACTCATTTGGAGAAATATATGATGCCAGTGAAAAGTGCTCAGTTTTATCCAGTGAAAAGGGAACACTAATCACTGTTGGTGAGAATGTAAATTAGTACAACCTCTATGGAGATCAGTATGGAGATTTCTCAAAGAACTAAAAGTAGATCCACTATTTCATTCTGCAATCCCACTACGAGGTATCTACTCAAAGGACAAGAAGTCATTCTATCAAAAAGATACCTGCACTCATATGTTTATCACAGCACAATTCAGAATCATAAAGACCTGGAATCAACCTAAGTGCCCATCAACTGATGAGCAGATTAACAAAATGTGGTACATGTATACATGGAGTACTAGTCAATGATAAGAAAGAATGAAATGATGTCTTTTCCAGAAACTTGGATGGAACTAGAGGTCATAATCCTAAGTGAAGTAACTCAGGAATATAAAAATAAATGCCACATGTTCTCACTTACAAGTAGGAGCTAAACTATGGCTACAGAAGGGCACACAGAGTGTATAATGGACACTGGGGACTCACAAAGGAGGAGAGTGGGAGGGGTTGGGGGATAAAAAATTACCTGTGGGGTACATGCACACTACTTGAGCAATGGGTACACTGAATGCTCAGACTTCACCACTATACAACATACACATGTAATAGAATTCAATTTGTACCCCCTAAATCTATTAAAAAAATTTTAAGTGCTCAATTTTAATTTGTAAGTGATTTCCACTTACTCCCACATCTTGCTCTTCTGCATTTCATCCTTTTTAAAAGTCAATTTTGAAATACTACTTCTTAATTGCAAGATTGCCTAACAAATCCCCCATGACACAGTAAGTATCTATGTCTAAGAACTGAGTGCACAGGCATGCCATGGTCATTGTGAACACAAACTGGGGATGGGAGGGGGGAATGTTAAATGTCATAGTGCATTAAACCACTGCATGGAACTTCACCCACATTGGCAAACCAGGGAGGGTGGGGATGCTTCTATGTTTAGCCGTCACACACTAGACTACAGCCTGCAGCCCAGACTGACTCATACATTGTTTTCACATTCTCAGCTTCCATCAAACCACCAAGTAATGTTTATAAAGTGGTAGGATGGAATAAAAATATTTTTTCATGATAGGTTTTGGACGGTTTCCACTCAAGATAACACAGATTGATGTGATTTGGGTGTCTAGTGAGGTTCCTCCTCTAGCAGGAAATGCCCCCACCCCACCAGGCTGCAAAGCAGTCCTGATTCTGGCATTTTTCCCCACCAGCTCTCCATTTACCCAATCTTGTTGATGGGAGGATGCCCTTCTCCATTCCTAGCCCTAATCCTGACATTCAGATACTGTTTTTGTTAATGCCATGTAGTTGATTTTGCACAATTACAAAGCAATCAGAAGCTCAGTAGGTTATTATGGCCCTGAGAGTCTACTTGTACCTACACATAATTCAAATGAGCTAGAAGGAATTAAGCTCTATGTAGAATTTATATCCTTCTGTTAAACAATTTCCAGATCATGGAAGAGTAGAATTACTAAGGTAAGAAAGAGAAAAGAGTATTTGAAGAATTAGCTTTATAATAACTTACAGACAAGAAAAGCAAAAGAGAAGCTAAGAAACAAGAACACTGCTTCAAGAGGCAATTTGTCCCCAGTCCTTTGGGTGACAGGGAATTTTGCCAGCTGTCACTACTGGACCAACTAAAAGTGTTATACCCAAATTGCTGTACTCATCAGGATTGAAACAATTTAACGTGAATGCGTGAAGGCACTCGGATGTCACATTGTATTGTTTGGCCTTATAAGAAGAGGGCCTGTTATTCTCATTTAAATAATATGAATTAGCATTTTAATTTGCTTTCTTTCTGCAAACTGTTTCTGACTCTTCTTTCCCTAACATAATTGAAAATCTGCACATTATTGTCCCCTTACTTGATGCACTCTTTCCATTCATTGTGCCATGTGTCAGAAAAATGTACGGCATAAGTGAAAAACCATGTTAGTAAGAAATACAAGTTTTATATGATAGAGTAAATTTATATTGACAACATAATTGAAAAGTTCTTATACAAAGGGTACATAACTGTAAAGCTACAGTGAACATTTATTTCCATCCCAAATTGAGAAGATGCCACAAAGTCAGTCACCGGAGGCTATAACATTCACATTTATGAATCTGAGGTACTTTTTTGCTTGTCTACATTTATTCTTATTTTTGTACACAATTATTTTCATAGACTTATAGGAACCTCAGAAGTTATCTTAATATACTTTTTTTTTTTTTACCTCTAGCTAAACTCTCCAAAAAGATGACTAGTTGTGCTGCATTTAATGATTATCGTATACAGTAGCCAGGTCCAGTGGTACTGCTCAGTGTCTCAGACAGGAGGTTTCTCCTCTATACAACCTAAATCTTTTCAAGAGAAAAGTAGAAGAGTAAATCATCATCATTCTATCTACAACAACACTTTATGTATTAAAAGTTACTTTTTTGTTTCAGGTGGGGTAGCAGTATAGGTATACCAGGTATCAGTGTACCTTTATCTGTCCATAAATTCTTGGAAAGCCAAAAGCAAATGAAGCTCTGCAAATCAGCTTTTTTTCCATTGCTAGAGTTTTTGTTTTTCATCAGAAGCCATGTTTTCTCCTATTGTGAATTTCTACGACAGAATTGTACTTATCTCTTTTTTTCCCCAGAGAAAAGAAAAGGAATCTTTAGTATTTCTAAAAATGGAAGAGATTTTGGTCATGTGCTCCAAAGCACACTATACTTTTCAATTGCACTTACCACACCTCTGAATTCACATCACTTTTAAATAAATGTCTGTAATCCTCATTGAAATATAAGCTCCATGAGGGCAGATACCAAGTCTGCCTTGCTCATCGGCATTTTCCTAGTATCTAGTATTTGGCCTTTAACCTGGAGAATCAACAAATGCCCTTCAAAGTCATTCTTGTCCAGCACTCCTATTTTAGAGATATGAAAATAGAATCTGTAAAAGTCATTCTTGGAAAGGACTTGCCCCAAATCATACAATATGCTAATGACAAAGACAGGATTACAACTTTGGATCCTCTATTCCCCATTTACATTCTCCATCCATTACACCACAGAGGTGCTTACATCGAATGCCCTGGGCAAGCAACACTACTGATGAGTAAGATACACAAATCTTTGTGATCTAAACATCTTTTGGTTGGCTGCCTGGCTCCCAGTGTTCTTTATCAGTTGGAACATAGAAACTTTCCCATAAATATGCCTGGTTTATCCATACTTTATGTAGGATTCCAAGAAAAGAAACCCAAAACAGAATTCTACAGCCATAGCAAAGAGCCAACTAAATCTCTCAAGTGAGAGTCGAATTTTACAGAGGCCAAGCCACAGATGCCAGCTGAATTTCCATGGCTCAGCTGCTGCTAAATCAAATATTCTGCTAAACACAGCTTCAATTTGTATGAGTTTCTTAAAATTATTATTTTGGGGTTTCTTTAAAGCAAATGTTTTAGAAAACAGAGATTCTCTTGAGCACATAAAAAAGTAAACGTGAATTTTCCAAGGTTACAAAGATGATCTAAAACTGAATCGTGGTGATGGTTGCCCAACTCTATAATATTTGAAAAATATTAAAATGAATACATATCATAAACTGTACTACAGTAAAGCTGCTAAAGTAAGTCTGAAAATGAGTCATATAGTTAAACTACTTCTTTTTGTAAATATCTGATATTAAAACTATAAGGATATTCTTTAATATCCCCATGCTGTTTTAAGCCCAGGTCCTATCCACTTCAATCATGGTTTACCTAAAAGGTCAAAAGTTTTCCTTGCAATTTTGGTAAAAATAATCTTGGAGACTAACAGAAATATTTATAAAGAACAAATCTTCCTTGATATAGTACTAAGAAATGTTGACTAGTATGAATAATTTGCATGAATAATCTCTAGATATATTTGTTTAATTAAGTATAGTGTTCTAGTCTAAAACTTGCCATTAATTAGCCATGGAGTTTTAAAAAAATTATAAAACATCTCCAGGTCTCAGTTTTCCCACCTATTTCATCTGTCTCTGTAGACCAGATTAGAGTTAAGTAGTACAGAGTACAGTAAAAAGAATAGTAATTGCTATCATCAAATGAATGGATAGCAACTAATATGCCAGACTGTTTAGGTAAATTATCACCCTATGAGGAAGGTATTATTCACCATTTTTTACAGATAAGGAAATTGGAACATGGAGAAGTTTATCAGTTTAATCAATGTCACAAAGTTACTCCATACCAGATCCAAGATTCTAATCCAGAATTACCCAGCTCCAAAACCTGTACTCATTCTCTATTTCTCATCAGACTTTGGACTTTTGATTCGGTCAGATGTGGGCATCTTGACCTTGCCTTTACTATATTAACTTAATTACCTTCTCTGAGTCCTAATTTCTTTATCTGTAAAATGAGATTACTAATACTTAACTCTCTGGGTTGTTGTGAAAATTAAATAATAGAGTGCATCCCCTACAATTAGAAGTCATTCAACAAATAGTCTTTTTTCATGCCTCATCCACAGAGGTTCCATCCTGTGCATTAAAAAAAAATCTATAAATTCTTTGATTACCTTACAGCCTACCTGGATAAACCTCACTGGGATTGAGTTCTGTTGAAAGCAATTAGAGTGATCACAAACAATATAGCATTACTTCTTTGCTATCAGTCCTTGGCTCTGTGACTGAAACTGTCATCAAGAGTGTCAACTTCAAGGGATGGGCATCTGTCCACAGGAACTGAGCTGAGGTCACAGACTTGTCTCACTCTGCCCAACAGATGTCTGGGTGACAACTCTTAGTCACTGCAAATCAGGGTTATAGCCAAACCAGGTGGGAAGTCCTATATCTCCTTTTTAATCCTCTTGGCAAGCCCATTCATTCCCTAAGACAATACCTCACTGATCATAATTCAAAATAACTAGCTTTCCCCGGGATACTCTTTCAACATAATGCCTTTATTTGGATAATATCTGATTATTCCACAGGCAAAAGGGACTGTTTCTATAACAGTGGTTTGACAGCAAGAAACCTGCTTGGTTCTGTATATTGGAGTGCACACCTTCAAATGTTTACCTTGCAAGTAGCCAGGTAAAAACTGAGATAATGTGGAGCTCTAGTGGTGGGAAGGAAGTAAAGCAGCTATCAGTGAGAGCCAGTAAAAAAGCCAAGGAAATCACCATTTATTATTAAAACAACATGCTAAGATGAAAAATGGTCCACAATAATCTTCTAAGATAATATAAGGTAAATTCTAAATGTAATAGCTTTCTCACATATTACAAGTTAGACTTCAATAACTATCCTATGTGAAACATCATGAAGCAATTATATCTTGTCAAAAAACAGAATAGTGCTGTCGTTGTCACTTTTCTATTTTTTAGCAAGTTTACTAAGAATTGTATTAATTAAGCACTAGTTATTTTTCACACAGCTAACAAGAATGCTACATACAAAAAAATGCTAGACTCTAAGTGGTGTGATCAGTGAAGTCCTGTACCATCTGTCCTGGGAATTTAAATGATCCCTCCAGGCTGATGAGGTGGCTGTGAATTAATTCCTGCGCTGGAAAGTGCCTTCCTTGAATATCTGACTTCTGAGGTCTTTTCCAACTTAAAACAACTAATAATGAAACCTACAATGTCAAACATTTACTCTTTCTTTTTCTGGTACTTAAAGTATATGTCTTCTCAGTCAAAGGGCTTCATATAAATATACAGCTCCATTATGGGCAACAATGTCACAGAATATAAATAGTAACATTTTTATAAGGTATAACCTGGAGTTGACATTTAAAATTTCTAAACATGGTGCCTGGATTAACTGTGTCAAAACAAGTTATGGCGAAGGGAAAAAAATCTCAGAATATGAAAAAATACAGAAACTAACTTTTCTATATATAAGTAGCTAAGTATCACGTTCCTGAATATTAAAGAAAATTAACAGACTCACTTTCCGTGAGATGATGAAAGAAACTAAAATGTTCATAAATGCATTAACAATGTTTATCTGTTTTCCAGTGGCCAAATTTCAAGGGCTTCTAAATTGTGAGGTCTATGGATAACTACCAAAGCCTCAGAGGTCTTCCTTTCTGAGAAGGAAGATTTAATGATCACCCAGGGAACTTTACTCATGATGTTCCTCATGTTCATCCTTCTAATAAAATGCTGTCATTATCACAGTTCCCTGAAGCTGCACAGAAAAAATGGTAAAAATATGAGCCTTTTCAAAAAAGTCATTGAGAATGCAATAGTCTATAATGGGAAGCTCAAGTAAAGAACTAATTTCCCTTCAGTTCTTACCTTTAAGTACAGGACTGAATACAGAACCTTTTTGATAGAATAGAAAAAGAGCAGGAAAGGAAGTGAAGGTGTTTTACTAACATAATTGTATGCCAAAGGGAACCAAAAAAAAAAAAATCCTACACTACTGCAGTATTAGCCACCAGGGAATTCAGAATCTAACAGTTCTACAGTCCATTTCACCAGACATTAAAATAATTTAATAAACTTGAAGAATATTTTTCAATCTGTGAATCCAAAAAAGTTTGCCTTTGTACATCATCTTGCCTGTATTTCCTTGGTGATTATCTCTATCTCCTTGGCTTTCCCATAACAAACAGTGGTATACTGCTTAAAATAATATTTAGGGCTTTATTTGCCATCCTTTTCACTGAGACATGTTGATTTTATTAAAGCAAGTTGGGTCTGCATTCTTTCTTTACTATTATTATACATAGAGTTGACAGACACAGGACCTTTGTTTTAAAGCGCTCTGCTCTGGAAGAAACCTTGTTAAATAAGTTTCATTTTACCTGCTGGGCAGTTACACTCTGAAGGTGCTTCTCTTGCAATTCTTATTTTAGCCATATGTTCGTAGGATTTCTGGAGAAAAAGAAGAGGTATTAACAATCATCAGTAGCATTATATAGAAATGGAGTCTGTAGGGACTCTGGCCATATGCTTGATTTACCAGCATTTGATAGCCTGAATAACTAATATTTACATATGTACTTGCATTTTAGTCAAAAAGTAAACCATGCCCAGGCACAGTTTCTAAAAAAAAGAAAACGATCATTGACATGGTATCAAGATTGTTGGACTTGTATAACATCTTTCTCCATTCTTCAACTATCACCACTCTCTCTCAGCTCAAGCATAAGCAGTCAATGGACAAAGCTGGCACTAACATGTTGCAGTTAGTATAAAACTGCAACAGCCAATATTGTATACATGAAGGTCAACAGTCAATATTTTACAGAGGTTAACTGCTTTATCATGCTGTGCTGCAACTACTGACAAACAGCCTCCTTGTTGGAAGAACGAGTGCCAGAAAACCCCCTGACTCTAGTCTAAAGGTGCCCTTAAACATAATATAAATTCCTTTTAACTCTCACCTCTGATGATTCTGCATTCATAAACATCCCTGGCACTGCATCCTTTACTAAAATTAAAGCTACTTAAAAAAATTAAACTGTTAATATGAAAAGATTCAATGTGTGAAGTTATTGATTTTTAAAGAATACATAGTGTTATTTCACTTTTAAGGGTGATTACCTTTTATATATTTATAATACATATGGCTCTAACCCATACATGAAAGATATATTGTGTCTACAAGTAATATTCTCCACACAATTGGGAAAGACTCATACACAACTTCAGAAAACTAAAAGGAGATAAAATATTCCATTGCCATTCTAGCCACCCTTCCCCCTTTTAGACATTTATATATGCTTAGTATGAGTGAGGGACGATGACAAAGACAGGGCTGGCAATATCAAGGCATATGCATATACAAATATATGCCACGGTCAATGCAGATTGTCACCTAACCCGCGCACACAGCCACACCAACTGTGCATTCAGTAAGGATAGAGGCTGCTGCTCTATCCTTACGCCCAGAATCCGTACACCCAGAATCACGCCTGTGCAAGACGTTATCCACGTGCAAAATACCCCAGCCTTTCACACCTGAGCCAGAAGTCGCTCCACTTTCTCTTGCACCATGGCCTTGAGCTGATCCACGGTATCTGGCAGCAGACGAATGGAAGGGGCCCCTTTGGCGGACTCGAGAGCAGCGATTCTCGCCTGCAGGTCGTTGGTTTTCACCCCCAGGTAGAGACAAGACATCAAGGCCACCCCTGACAGGAGGGCCGCCAGGACCGCGCACGGGGTCACGGTCCAGGCACAACGCTGCCCGGCAGGGCTCGGGTCCTCGGATCCCGGGCCCCGGGCCCCTCCTTTCCCCGCGTGCTTCTTCACCAGCATCGTGGCAGGGGCGGCTGGTTCGGCTTCAATCCCACCCTCTATCACCCCCAATAATCTCAAAGGAAAGAAAAAGGACGCTCCCTCCAAAGTTCAGTCCCTGTGGCCGCACGACTTGGCGGTCAGAGCCCGGGCGCAGAGACCGACTCCGCTTTCCTCAGCGCCGAGCGCGGCGGGCGAGCAGCATCCTCCGCGCCCTTCGCTCCTCACAGCCGGAGTGAAAAACACCCTCCGCCCGGGCACGTGTGGGCGCCCGGGTAAAACCCGAAATGAAGCCCACTCGGACAGCTCTCCCGACTCCCCAGGACAGACACCGCTTCCGAGGCGCCCAGGAGCGCAGCGCAGGGTCCGAGCGACGCGGGCGAGGCCGCTGCTCCCCTCGCCACCGGGCACCGGACCTGTTGCGTCCGCTAGTTTGCCGGATCCCACCTATTCGCCGTCTCCTCACGCCGCCCTGTCTCCCGCCTGGACGCAGTTCAAGGCAAAAAGGCTGGGCAGCCCGCGAGAGCCCGCGGGAAAGCGGCGTGCCAGGCGGAGAGGAGAGAGGAAACGAAATGCACCCAAGGCACAAAGGCGAGTCGCGAGGCCGAAGTATCTCCGCAGCTCCGCGAGCGCGAGCCTTAAATACCCTCCGGGATGCTCGCGTGTGTGTGTGAGAGACTGTGTGAGCGCGCGCTCGGGCGCGACGTCCCGCCCCCGACCCCGCCGGCGCCCGCGTCCGGCCGCAGCTCCCGCCGCACAGCGCCCCCTCGCAGGCGACGCGGGCGCCCGCCTCCTAACGGTAACGCGTTCACCTTGGCCCGAGGGGGACCCGGCGGGGGCGGGGAGCTTGAGTGGGAGCGGAGCGGGAGGTCTGTTATTAGCATAATGTATGCAAATCGCCGGAGCGGCCGCCGTGATTGGACAGGAGCATGGCGACCCCTCCCCATGCGCGGAGTAACTTCAGCGTCCCCCTAAGACCACCGCTCCGGCCTGGGCTGGGGGCTGAGGTGGGGTCCGCCGCACGGAAGGACTTATACTGACTGGGCTGGCGCTCCCTCTTTATCCCGGTTAAAAATGGAGAAATGGCCTCCGGGTGGGAGGAGGTGAGACAGAACGCTCTATCTCTCCTGATCTTCCCTCAAAAGCAGCCGCCGGAGCCCCCCTCCTGCCTCGCTTTCCACACGCGCGAGGCCGAGTGTGGGGCTGAGGGCCGAGGCGCGCGTCCCCTCGCCGCGCTCTTCCCGCGGCCGCGCGGCAGATGCTCCTGGAGGGAAGTTCCCCCTCCCCCAGCTTCCTTCTGCCGTGACGGCGCCCAGCCCCCTCCCAGCTCTGGTTCCGGGTCTGTACCGGGGTGCTAATGTGTTTTCCTGATTCCGTGTTTGTGGGTCCGGAAAAGGCAGCGTTGAGGTACACGCGTTGCTCGAGATTTAAGAAGGACTGAGGAATGAGGTCAATTTTTACTCTTTCCTGGCTCTCCTCGTGCTGGTCCCTCTGGATCGAATTACAAGGTCTCTAATGGGATTTTTGAAAGTTGGTAACAAGTAGCATTTTATATCTAATTGACTTTGGGGGAAATCCCACCTCTGACTCCAAAGACCTCCTCCTTATCTCCTTCTCCCCGTATATTGTTCCTGTCCTCCTTGCTTGCTGATCGCTACTGTAAACGATCAGCAAAATACTGCAGTGATCTGACCTCCCACTTGTGTGACTGGATATTGCTAGATGTGAAACAGGGTGAAGAAATTTCAACATATTAGGGGATGAAACACATAATATAAAAGGAAAACTCAGTGAATCAAAAGCATAATTCCTTACCTTTGTGTTATGTAGTGGTTCTCAAAGGATGGTCCTGAGCCGGTAACGTACATCAGCGTCACCTGAGAACCTGCGCATCATTCAGTCTCAGGTCCTACCCAGACCTTCTGAACCAGAAACCACTGCTACTGCTGCCAATGAAATCAGAAACACAGCAACCTGTGCAACAGTTTCCAAATATTTTCAAATACATTTTTTCATTTGAACCTCATCACCTGGTGATGCTAGTGAGGAATTACTGTCCCTGTTTTATACACAAATAAACCATTTTCAAGTCACATTTAATTGTGATCAAACATGCTTCCAATATTAAGACCCAAGAAATGGGTACAGATGTTTTAATCTTTAATCTTTCTGATTTTTCAATTACCTCTCAATGTTGTTGCTCCTTGGGTCTCTGTCTTATGCCATCTTCTCTTCTAAGTCCTTATACTGCCTCCAGTAGAGTTCCCAAATGCCATCCTTACACTGATGAGTCAGAAATCCACGTTGCAAGCCTAAACCTCTCTCCTGAGCCTCAGACCCATGTAGCCTGTTCGCCATCTCCATTTGGCTATCTCACTGGCAATTCCATCTTTCCCCACATCTTGCCTCCAAGCTCTGCTCTTCTTCCTCTGTCTTCCCATGTTAGCAAATGGAGCTGCCATCCATCCCAGGGCCCCCAAGCCAAAATACCCAGTAATCAGCCCTGACTTTTCCCTTGCCCTCCTCTCCTCATCTACCTAGACTTCCTCAATACTTCCCATCCTCCTTAGGATGAAGATTGTGTGTCTTAGGAGCCTCCCACCTCTACCACCTGGTGTCTGCCGTCTCGCCAGCCTCACTGATCATTCCTCCCTCAAACTCTCCACACTGGCTTCTCTAAAGTATGGAGACGAAGGAATAAAGAGCTTTTTCTTTTGCATGAGGCGCCACTCTTAAAATTTCAGTAGAAAAGCATTTTCTGGTCTGACTGAAGTTGACAATAGATTGCACATTTAATGTGGATGATACAATGTTCTTATAGCATGCTTTGTGGGAACTGGCCATGAGAAGGTACAGTAACAACTCTTGCAAGCTCTCAGAACTATCAGGTCTTAGTAAAGAGACAGAGTTGGAATTTTGTGGATTTGGAAGCTTTATCCAGGGGATTAGATTTGCTTTATATCTTTGGTGGGCACAATACCTCAGGAATGCACCAGCCATTAGCACTAAGATTTCAAAACCCACTAGATTCTCTGCGTCAAGCACTGAGAATGCATGGATCAACAGAGCTCTGGGGGTTTGAACTCATGTTGTTCTTCAGATTGATCAGAGCACAGTTGTTATTTTGGTTCCCTATGTGGAAGATTCAAAAAAGATAAAAATAGCACTAAAAATGCTACAATCTACCTGATTCCAAATTCCCTCAGACTAATATCAATAGCAGTAAAAGGTAAGCAACTGATTATAAAACAGGCGTGTGGTGGGAAGATTAAAGGACCCCAAAGATATCCAGGTCCTAATCTCCAAAACCAGTGGTTTGTTACCTTGCATGACAAAGTAGATTTACAGATATGATGAAGTTAAGGATAATGAGATGGGGAGATTTTCTTCAATTATGTGGGTGGGCCCACTGTGACCACAGGAATCCTTATATAAGGGAGGCAGAGTCTCAGAGTGAGAGGAGATGTGACAGTGAGATGTGAGTGCTGGCTTTGCAGATGGAAGAGGTTCACAAGCCAAGGAATAGAAGCAGCTTCTAGAAGCTGGAAAAGGTGAGGACCGAGTTCTGTCCTAGAGCCTTCAGAAGGAACACCATAGCCCTGCCCACTCCTCCATTTTAGGACTTCTGACCATCAGAACTGTACGTTTGTGTTAAGTCACTAATTTATGATAATTTGTTACAACAGCCACAGAAATCAGTCTTCAACTGCTGCAACATCGTGACATTGGAAACACCAGAATACCCTATAATTCAAGCAGGCCCTTGAGGAATAAATCCTTGCCTCTCAAATGTTTATGCATTCTGTTTTATTGTCATGCCCATAGAGAAAGAATTGAGGAGATATGCTTTCTCCCATGTCATGTAAAATTAGGATGCCTTCTATAAAGGCATATTAAATGCAATAAAATATGTTCTATTTCCTCGATGCCTCCCATTGGAGCAACTCAAAACCAATAAACCAGCCAAGCTGTACAGTCACTGTCATCTCTCTTCCCTGCTACTACTGGCCTTACCAGGGATCCTGGCCCAAGACTGCTGGTACTATTGTTATCAATCTGCAGGTCACCAGAAAAAGATATAGACTCTGATAGAGAGGCATAGTGGGAAGTTAAAGTGAGAAAGAAAGTGCCTGGGAGAAGAAGTAAAAACAACAAGATAAAGAGGAAAAAGGAAGATAGAAGAAAAGAGCTTTTTAAGTGAGTAGAAGTGTTCATTTAAAGAAAAGACAATCCACTCCTGTATACCACTAAAAGGCTGATCAGTAAAGGATATATAGCATAGACGTGAGGGACTAACACAGATCAAGTTTTTGGATGTTTTCTGTGTATTTAGAAAAATTATCTGAACAAAGTAAATAGCTGGGATAATCATGGAATGCTGTTTTTAGATACTAATGACATTGAAAAAAAGTCAGTTTAGTTAGAAAATAGCTTTTACCACCATGAATTTACGAGGCTAATTAGTTTCCTAAAACCATAGTTTTAACCAAGGTTCGCCACCAAATTTATTAAACAGAAGCGAATGTACAAGGGCATTTGTGGCCATCTTTGTATACCCACAACCACCCATTGTGTCTAAGTACCTTAATAAAGAAAATGAGAGGATAAATTGTGTGTTATTAAGCATGCTATTTTATAAACTTCAGATGAGAATATGATCTCATGGAAACATATTTTAAGAAGACAAAGTTTCTCAAAAGGAGTGGACTAGGCAGTGCAGAGTTAAGTAAACTGAAACTTAAAAGATGCAGTTCTCCCACAGCCAGGCAAATTTTAATAAATCACAAAAACAAATTATAGATATCTTTAGGAGTAGAAGGACAGAAAAGAAGGATTTGGCTCTTAGTGACAGGCTGAAAAATTCTTTTTCAAACAGATCAAGGAACTGATCCCATTTACACAAGCCTGGTTAAGCAAGGGGCTTACAACTGTATGAATCCAATAATCTGGATAATTCAAGCCCTCCAAAATCCCAGTCCTCTGTGCAGAGTCAGGTTTGTGTTTGCTGTTTTGTTTTTGCTTTGTTTTACTTGGAGGAAGGAGGTAAATTTTTTTCTTAAACCTTAAATAACAAGGTAATAACACCACTTAGTGGGGGGTTCCCCAAATTTACCAATTGTAATGCTAATTCAAATAAGAGGCAACTTTTCATTGAACTCACCAAATCAATCTTTTCTTGTAATGAATGCTATATAGGCAGAACATGTTTGTGTCATTGAGTCAGCTCATGGTTAAGAACAGAGACTCCAAGGCCAGGCTGCTTGGCTTCATTATCCAGCTCTGTCATTTAATAGCTGTGGGACTTTGGGTAAATTACTTAACTTTTTGTGCCTCACCTTTCCGAGTCATTTAGAAAACAAGAATTATGATACTTAACCATATGGTGTTTTGATGTGAATAAATGGGATGGTATGTGAAGGCATTATAATGCCTAGTAGATTAAGTATGATATACATTTTGCTCTTATAGATGCTATTATTATTACTTTAATAGTGACAGTTTATTGATCCACAGCCACTGAAAAGCAAGAACAATGCACGCTGTTACACTATGGGGCGCCTGTATATCCTAATCATGATTTTTGTCCTGTTTCAGTTTACAAGAATAGACTAGCATCAGGGCAACCTCTCAGCTATTGGATGATTTGAAGAATTCCCTACACCGGGCAACTATTAATGTGTTTTCTATCATTTTATATTAGTTTTGCCTGTTCTAGAATTTCATGTAAATAGAAGCATACGCTAAGTATTCTTATGTTTCTGGCTACCTTTGCTCAATGTAATGTTTTGAGATTTATCCATAGTGTTATGTAATAGTATTTTGTTCCTTTTTATTGCAAAACAATACTCCATTGTTTGAATATACCATGACTTGTTTAACTATTCACTTATTGGTGGACATTTGGATTGTTTCCAGTTTTTTGTTATAGGAATAAAACTGCTATGTATATTCATAAATAAGTTTTTCTATTTTGTATATTTAAACAAAAGAGTAATTTCATTTCATTAAGAGATGACAGATTATCTAAAATACTTTTTTTAAAGAAACAGTATCTTATTTCAAAATATTAAGAGAGTACAAATGTTTTTGTTACATGGATACCTTTTATAATGCTTAAGTCAGGGTTTTTAGTGTACCCATCACCTGAACAGTGTTCATTGTACCCCAGAGGTAAGTTTTACCCCTCCCCCTTATTGATTTACAATGACCTTTACATCTCTTTGTGCCATATGTGCCCATCAATTAGCTCTTTTTGATAAAATGACTTCTTTTCCTTTGGATAAATACCCAGTAGTGGGATTGCTGGATCAAATGGTAGGTCTACTTTTAGTTCTTTGAAGAATCTCCATACTGTTTTCCATAAAGGTTGTACTAATTTGCAGTACTGTTTGCAGTATAAGTTTACCTTTCGCTTTCCCTAAAACAATTATTGAAGACAGAAGTGCTTGTTTGTGAAAAGCATATAATTTTTCCCAGAGTGTGGTGACATCTCAAAGAATAGTTGAGGTCTCACTTTTTGGCATGTCACTTACTATAATTAACAGTATACTTAGCTCATTGCTAGCATGGTGTCCATGTTCTTACTCTTGTCACTAATGTGTCTGGGTCTAAGACATGTGATTAAGTAAATCCCAGCAATCAGCACTGGATAGAACTCATTGCAAAGTGGAGAGAGTGTGGCATCAAGAGGGTCTAGCTGTGGGCACAGGGAATAGTAAGCAAAGATCCAGGTGGGCTGTATATTTTAATCACCCCATTAATTAAGTCTTCCCATTATATAGTCCACCCATTATATAGGGATCTATCACGTATCTGGCACCTGAATAGGAACGCTGTCTGATTTGGGAATCCAAGTCTTACAACAAGACTGGTGTTAGGTACAGTTTTGCAATCATGTCTTGGCTACTCTCACATTATCACAGTAATAAATCTGATCCAGGGAACCCTACACAACCCCAGCTTCTTAAAGTTCCCCAAATGACTAATAGTTTGTTTCTTTTTAGTAACCTGCTTTGAGTCCTATAATCAAGCACCCTGTGGGGTCTTGTAAGTACCCAACCTCATGGCCAAACTCTGTCCACATCTCTCCACCCCTACTTCACACGTACACACACAGCCGGCTCCTCGGCCCCTTCTGGGACCTCAGCATCGTTCAGCAGGAAGTTCCACTGTCCAGTACCCTGAGCATGGTGAGGGTGAGGGGAGAGCACAGCACTGGAATTGGGCCCAGTGGAGAATAGCTGGGGGAGGGCCCAGACAATAAGAGTGGTACTGCCCCAGGCTAATGCTCGGCAAATTTTAAATAGCTTTAAACAGCTCCATTAACCACAGAGTCTAGAGCCATTTCTCTTAGGATTAGCCTTATCAGAGTGAGTTACAAGGGGAGGAAGCTCAGTGGAGAAAGCCAGGCCACCACTCTGCCACAGGGAAATGGTGTGTCACATGTGGTTTTTAACCTCGGATGTTTCTGAGCTTCTACTCTTGTCACTCTAAAGCCCAAAGCACTGCTCACCTGTTTCCCCAAAAAGGTCTAATGTTGGGGGTGGGGAGAAGAATGGGAAAGTTTTAACCAAGGGCAGGTGGGAAAGTCTCCAGGGTCTCTGATTTTTTCCCTAGTCCTCCTGCACTTCAGGGTGTCCTCAGAGTGGCAAATGCTCCCGGGATAAAACATTATCAGTTCACCAATTTGTGCTCTTAGGCATGTGTATTCTTTCAGGCAATTCTTCACTGTCTTGTTAGGTCTTTGATGCTATTAATAAAATGTTTTCCATATTTTGTCCGGATATTGTAGTTTATTTTGCGAGAAAGTTGGACTGAACTACAGCCGACTATTACTGAAAGTGGAGATCCCAAAATGGCTTTCAGATATCTGGCTTTTGGCAAATTGTGTTTCAGTGAATAAACCCCAAGTAGAGCTTCAAGTTTCTTTAAATCAGCTTTGAAAATGCATTATTTAACAAACACTTCTTTAACCAGCCCTTACTGAGTGTTATACTATTTAAGGCACTGTAGTAAACCACAGAAAAGACACAAAAACGAAAATGACACAATTGTGCCATTAAAAGAATGTATAATCTTGAGAGGGAGTCAGACATGTGTGTAAATAATAAAGGAGTGAAAGAGGAAGGTGAAGTGCAGAAAATGAACTGAGTCTGGAAGTAACAAGCCTCCAGATTACAAATTGGAACAGAAATGTCATGTTTTGTGAGGACTATAAATCAAAGGTCTCAAAATGGTAGGCCACAGACTAAATTCAGCCCACAAACGTGTTTGGTTTGGCTTACGTAGTGTTTTAAAAATAGGAGATTTCCCATTTTAAAAAAAAATCTGGATTTCCATCTTCTGAAAACTCAGAAGATCTGGCAACTGTCCTCGTTGCCAACTGGCAAGCGTCAGCTGGAGCTGAGTGAAGCTGCCTCCTTGGAGAGGGTGAATTTCTTCAACTCACCGCATTTCCCATCAGTCCCCCACCGTCATCCTCACACCCCGAACAGTTCACTTTCACAATCTAGTGGAAAGTGCTATATAAATGCAGCCTCCAGCCCTTCTTCTTGGAATCAGAGAGCCAATTTTAGGCCCTCAAATCCACCCCCCCACACACACACACACACACATACACACATTGCTAACCCTGTGTTTCTAGATAGAAAATCTAGACCACAAGGCCTCACCACCACTTCCAGTCACTTACATATCCTTCCTGTAGGCACTTAAGTTTATGACCTCTGTGTGTTGATCCTATCCCTGCGGCAGAGTCAGTGGAGGGCCAGTCCATGAACGCGCTCTTCCTGCAGTCTTACCGCCAGAGGCTTTAAAGGAGAAGCCAGCCCCTGGAGTTCTGTCTCAGAGCAGGGTTTAGGGATTGTGTCCTGACCATTAAGATATATATTGAGTTTTGAGTATCAGATTCTAGTATTCTTCCATCAGTCCTTGGGGCACACTTAATCATCTGATCATACTTAACCAGAGGAAAATTTGTAAGTCTAGTTCAAAGGTGCAGAAGGAATATGAACTCAGCTCTAGGAAATCAGGGAGCCTGGCTGTAACTTCATACCAGATTCCTAGCATTGAGAAAGTTCCTGGAGCTCAAGTTAACTAGTATCATCACAAGGAGGAACAGGTTTCTGGAGCTGTGGGAAAGATAAGATAGACCTCGATAATTTGTGATCAGGGTTAAGAATACCCCTAATTCCACGTGGGTGTCTCAAAAGCTTGTTTGATTCTAGCAGTCACCTCCCCATTGTTTTCTCTGTCAGAGGCCTCTGGTCAAACAAGGTTGGGCATGGTCCATCAAGAGGTGTCCCTTTCAGCTGGCTACTCAGGAAAAAGATAATTAAATCTAGTTGATGAGGAAGGTTGTCATACAATAAGGCAGAGTTTAGGCGAGAGAATAACATGAACTTCCGAGATCTCATCCTATAAAGAAGTGAAGAGCCAGAAGAAGCACAGTAACTGGAGATGTGAAGTATATATACATTAAAGGAGTAAATACTTGCGTGCTAAAGGAAGTGAACAGAGCAGATACCAGTGGAAGAGTCAGGTGGGGCAGCTTAGCCCTGGAGACAGGCACAGTCCACATCCCTGAAGGGGCAGCAACTACTGTTTAAGTCAACACCTTAGAGCAGGAGGGATCCAGTGCTTTCCTCAGTGGCCCAGGCTAAGACAGTGTTCAAAACATTTTGCCTGTTTTTAAGTAGGTTTTTTTCCCCCTTATTATTGAGTTGTAAGAATTCTTTACCTGTACTAGACCCAAGTCCTTTGTCAGACAGATATATTTCAAGTATTTCTCTCCCCTTCTGTAACTTGCCTTTTAATTATTTAAGTGTCTTTTGAAGAGTAGAAAATTTAATTCATTTCAATGAAATCCAGTGTATCAATGTTTTCCTTTATAGTTCATGCTTTCTGTGTTCTAAGGAATCTTTACCTAACCCAAGATTATGAAGATTTTCTCTTGGGCTTTCCTCCAGAAATGTTATAGTTTTAGTTGTGTAAATATTTAGGCCTATGGGCTGGGCATGGTGGTTCATACCATAATCCTAGCACTCTGGGAGACCGAGGCGGGCGGTTTGCTTGAGGTCAGGAGTTCCAAACCAGCCTGAGCAAGACCTCGTCTCTACCACAAATAGAAAGAAATTAATCGACCAACTAAAAATATATATACAAAAAAAAAAAAAAATTAGCCAGGCATGGTGGCACATGCCTGTAGTCACAGCTACTCGGGAGGCTGAGGCAGTAGGATCGCTTGAGCCCAGGAGATTGAGGTTGCTGTGAGCTAGGCTGATGCCACGGCACTCACTCTAGCTTGGGCAACAAAGTGAGACTCTGCCTCAAAAAAAAAAATATATATATATATATATTTAGGCCTATGATTTATTTTAATTAATTTTGTGTATGGTGTAAAGTAGGGTCAAGAGTCCTTTTTTTCTATATGGATATCAGTTGTTCCAGCACCTTTGTTAAAAACACTATCATTTCCTTCCATTGAATTACCTTGGCAACTTGGTCAAAAATCAACTAATAGTATGCATGGGTCTACTTCTGGACTCTCTGTCCTGGTACATGGATCTATATCCCGGTCCTGAAACTAGTACCACACTATCTTGCAATCTGTTACTCTATAATAAGTCTAGAAACTAGGTAGTATAAATTCTCCAACTTTGTTCTTGCTTTTAAAAATTGTTGTAGCTATTTTAATTGTTTTATCTTTCCATGGAAATTTTTAGAAATAGCTTGTCAATTTTTACAGAAAAATCTCTCGGGATTTTGGTAGATATTTATGTTGGAACTATAGATCAACTTTGAGAAAATCGACGTTTTAACAATATTGAGTCTTCTAACCTATAAACATAGTGTATAGCTCCATTTATTAGATCTTCTTTAATGTCGCTAAACAGTGTTTTTATCATTTTCTTTGTGTATGTCATGCCCATATTTTGTTAAATTTATCCCTAAGCATTTCATATCTTTCACATAATTGAAAGTAGTATGGTTTTCAAATTTCAATTCAAATTAAACATTGAAAATATTTAGAAAAATGATCAGTTTTTAAAACGTTGACCTTGTATTATATTTTGTTACTTTATTAAACTCAATTATTAGTCTGGTAATGATTTTTTTGTAGATTTCTTAGACTTCTCTACTTATACAACCATGCCATCTGCAAATATAGACAGACATATGCCTTTTATTTCTTTTTCCTGCCTAATTGTACTAACTAGGAATTCTAACAGATAGTATAATAGAATGGAAATGGTGTCAGTGAGCATCCTTGTCTTGTTCCAGATGTTGGGGAGAAGCATTCAGCTTTTTAATAATATGTACGATATTATTTTCAGACTTTTTGTAGATGACCTGAATCAGATTTAGGAAATTTCATCCTATTCCTAATTTGCTGAGAAGTTTTTTTTTTTTTAATTCTGAATATATGCAGGACTTTGTCAAAAGCTTTTTATACACTTAAAATGACCATGTGGTTTTTCATTTTTAACCTATAAATATGAATAATGACACTGATTGAACGTCAAATCAACTTTAGATTCCTGGCCCTTTTTATATAGTATTGAGGATTAAATTTGATTTCCATTTCTTGTAATATCTTTGCCTGGTTTGGGTATTGAGGTAATACTAACCTTATAAAATAAGTTGATAAGTGTTTCCTTCTCAGTTTTCTAAAACAACGTATATGGGATTGGTAATATTTCTTGGTAAATAAGAAGCCATCTGGGACTAGGATTTTCTTCTGGGGAAAGCTTTAATTACTAATTCGATTTATTTAATAGATAAAAGGTATTCAGACTACTTGAGTCAATGTTATAATACGTGTCTTTCAAGAAATTTGCCCATTTTATTATATTTAAATTAGTAAATATATTGGCATAAAGTTGACCACAATATTCTTAGTTTGATTGTCACTATTGTTTCTCTATTTTCTTTTCATTGGTTTCTGCTCTTTAACATATTCTTCATTCACTTATTTCAGGGTTTATTTCCTTTTACTTTTTCTAGGTTTTTAAGGTGAAAATTAGACCACCGACCTTAGACTTTTACTTTTCTTCTAATAAAAGCATGTAAAGCCATACATTTCCCTCAAAGCACTGCTTTACTGCATCCCATAAATTTTAACTTGCTGTGTTTTTATTTTCATTCAGTTCAAATTATTTTCTAATATTTTTTGTGATTTCTTCTTTTGCCTGTAGTTTATTTAGAACTGTTTTGTTGAATTTCCAAATATTTGAGAGATTTGGCAGATATCTTTTTGTTATTATTTCCAATTTAATTCCATAGTAGTTATAGACTATTCTTTCTATGATTTCTAAACTTTTAAATTTGTTGATAAATGTTTCATGGACATGTTATCCATCTTGGTAAATGGTCCATGTGCACCCCAAAACACTACTTCAAAGTACATGAAATTAAAAAAAAAAGACTTACAAAAGAAGAGACCAAAAAACCCACCACAATTACATTGGGAGATGCCAAGGCTCATCTCTCCATCATTGATAGGAAAGAACAGACAAAATATCACTAAGGATAGATTTTTTTTTTTGCAACAGGTTTGCCGCCAGAACACAGGTGCTGTGAAAACCACCCATAAAAGCTAAAATGGGGAAGGAAAAGACCCACATCAACATTGTTGTCATCGGACATGTAGATTCAGGCAAGTCCACCACTACTGGCCATCTGATCTACAAATGTGGTGGGATCGACAAAAGAACCATTGAAAAATTTGAGAAGGAGACCGCTGAAATGGGAAAGGGCTCCTTCAAGTATGCCTGGGTCTTGGATAAACTGAAATCTGAGCGTGAGCGTGGTATCACCATTGATATCTCCCTATGGAAATTTGAGACCAGCAAATATTATGTGACTATTATTGATGCTCCAGGACACAGAGACTTTATCAAAAACATGATTACAGGGACATCTCAGGCTGACTGTGCTGTCCTGATTGTTGCTGCTGGTGTTGGTGAATTTGAAGCTGGTATCTCAAAGGATGGGCAGACCTGTGAGCATGGCCTTCTGGCTTACACACTAGGTGTGAAACAACTCATTGTTGGTGTTAACAAAATGGATTCCACTGAGCCACCCTACGACCAGAAGAGATACGAGGAAATTGTTAAAGAAGTCAGCACTTACATTAAGAAAATTGGCTACAACCCTGACACAGTAGCAATTGTGCCAATTTCTGGCTGGAATGGTGACAACATGTTGGAGCCAAGTGCTAACATGCCTTGGTTCAAGGGATGGAAAGTCACCCGTAAAGATGGCAATGCCAGTGGAACCACACTGCTTGAAGCTCTGGATTTCATCCTGCCACCAACTCGTCCAAATGACAAGCCCTCGTGTCTGCCTCTCCAGGATGTCTACAAAATTGGTGGTATTGGCACTGTCCCTGTGGGCCGAGTGGAGACTGGTGTTCTCAAACCCGGCATGGTGGTCGCCTTTGCTCCAGTCAATGTTACAACTGAAGTAAAGTCCGTTGAAATGCACCATGAAGCTTTGAGCGAAGCTCTTCCAGGGGACAACGTGGGTTTCAAGGCCAAGAACGTGTCTGTCAAAGATGTTCATCGTGGCAACATTGCTGGTGACAGCAACAACGACCCACCAATGGAAGCAGCAGACTTCACTGCTCAGGTGATTATCCTGAACCATCCAGGCCAAATTAGCGCTGGCTCTGCTCCTGTACTGGATTGTCACACTGCTCACATTGCCTGCAAGTTTGCTGAGCTGAAGGAAAAGATTGATCGCCGCTCTGGAAAGAAGCTGGAGGATGGTCCTAAATTCTTGAAGTCTGGTGATGCTGCCATCGTCAATATGGTTCCTGGCAAGCCCATGTGTGTCGAGAGCTTCTCAGACTATCCTCCTCTGGGTCGTTTTGCTGTTTGTGATATGAGACAGACAGTTGCTGTGGGTGTCATCAAAGCAGTGGACAAGAAGGTTGCTGGATCTGGCAAGGTCACCAAATTTGCCCAGAAAGCTCAGAAGGCTAAACGAATATTATTCCTAATACCTGCCACCCCACTCTTAATCAGTGGTGGAAGAACAGTCTCAGAACTGTTTGTTTCAATTGGCCATTTAAGTTTAATAGTAAAAGACTGGTTGTTAATAACAATGCATCGTAAAACCTTCAGAAGGAAAGGAGAATGTTTTGTGGACCACTTTTGTTTCTTTTTGTGTGACAGTTTTAAGTTATTAGTTTTTCAAATCAGTACTTTTTAATGGAAACAACTTGACCAAAAATCTGTCACAGAATTTTGAGACCCATTAAAACAAAGTTTAATGAGAAAAAAAAAATCACTAAGGATAATACAAAACCTGACATTATTAACCAACTATACTTAATTGATTTTTGTAAAACACTTCACTTACCAATAGCAAAATACAAAATTTTTTTAAGTGCACATGCACTTAAAAAGGGACTTCCGGGAGCTCCCTCGCCCCTTCCATCATGTAAAGATACAGGGACAAGACAGCTGGCTTTGAACCGGTAAGCAGTCCCTTACCAGACACCAAATATGCGTACCTTAGCCTTGAACTCCCCAGCCTCCACAACTGTGAGAAGTAAATGCTTGTTTTTTAAGCCATCCAGCCTATGGAATTTTTGTTATAGCAACCTGAATGGACTAAGACAACATAGGATCCATAAATCAGTGTGATTTTATTCTGGGTCTTTGTCAGTCTTTATTATGCTCCTACATTAATAAGAGACTAGGAATTATTTAATAAATTGATAGATAAAAGCTGGTATATTTGTTACACCATATTTTACTTTTAGAAGTCACAGCATAGTTTGAAAACCAGGGAAATTTTCAAGTATGAGACATGACTATATGAGTAAATGATTTATAAATAAAATGGTAAGTCATGTAGATTTTTTCTCTAATGTTTTATATAAACTGTACAAAGTTGCCAAGCTCTCACTCCTGGGTGAGAGTCATTTAAACCCAAGCAGGGTTTGGCAGACCATGCCACGCTACTGTGAAATAAACTGCTCATACCACAAAAGGTTTGTTTTCAGAACTCTGGCATCCCAGCCTGTCCTTGCCTCTGGTCTTATTCCTTTGGTAACCACAGTTGTGTCTATGCTGACTCAAGCTTGGGTTTCCTCAGAGCTTTTGAATACTAGTTTATACTGTTATTTATCATGACCTAAGGTTTTATCCAAATAGAAATTCTGTTCCTCTAAGTGATTTCAGATTGGAAGCACCAGCTGCACCTTCCCCTGAACTTTTTATCCTATTTAAAACTCTACATCATCCTTTCTTCCTAAAGTTATTCCCTTATGGCTAGTGACCCCAAGCTTCCACAGGATCTATACTTATATAAGGAGGAGGGTAAACTTTTTATTGAAGGTTAACACACAAACAAAAATAGAAAACTGCACAAAACATAAGAATACAGCTTTACAGATGTTTACGAAATGAATGCTCCTGTGTAACCTGTGCCCAGATTAAGAAAGAGTCATAATCCCTGTCCCCTTCCCCATTAGAGAACTACTAGTTTAGTTTGAACTTTTTATTAACTTTCAATGAATGCAATCAAACAATACTGACTTGTCTTTATCTGACTTCTTTGCTCAATACTATGTTAGTGAGATTTATTCATATTTTTGTATATAGTAGCTCACTTATTCCTGTTACTATATGTATTATTATATATTTTTCTTTGATATAACACAATTTATTAACCTGTTTTATTATGAGTGGATATTTCGTCAAATCCAGTTTTTTGGTTATTAGAGATAGTGCTGCTATAACACATTTATTTGAGTCTTAGTAAATATCTACACATTTCTGTTGCTTATGTACCTAGGAGTGAGATGGCTAGTTCATATGATTTGCAAATGTTACACTTTAATAGATACTGTCACCCAATTTTTTGAAGTGGGTGCAACAATGAACGCTACCACTGGTGGTGTATGAGAGTTCCAGGAGCTCCACACCCTTGCCAACACTTGGTCTTGCAGATCCCTTTTTAATTCCTTCATTTACGCTGTACTGCTCACCTGCCTCCCACTAAATTGAGACAGTTTTTGTCTTCTCATCCCCACCCTCTATCCCTGAGCTCCCTATGTTAATAAGTATTTACATTAAAATTAAATTCACTCATCTGGTACTACCTTATACGTACTATCAGTAAGAAATGGCATTACGCATTATATAATCTCCTTAGACTTCCCATATTTAACTTTTCCTATCTTGGAGCTATTTGATATTAACAGTCAGGCGTGTAGTTATAGACATGTATATACAACTCGTGCTAGCTGGTGAATGTGCAAACTTTGTAAAATCTTCTATTTAAAAAACTCTTACTATATTGATCCTAAAGTATAAAGAATGCTTTGAAATGATTAAAAATAAGGTAAATGAGAATAAGATAGCAATATTCAAGACTCACTTCTTCACAGCAAGAAGCATGACTTCAGTGCCACAATATTGGAAACGTCATAGAGTGAAGATTAAAGCTTAATGCAAGTGTATGATATCAAGTCCCTCGAAGATCTGCTTCTTATTAAATTTACCCAAAAGAGAATTCACTCACATTTGTCTTCCTAAATGTAGTTCCTTTTACTAGAAAAGAGATCACAAAAATTCTGAGGTATTCAATTTCCCTCTAAAGCATTTCTCAATGCTAAATTCAACTTTTTCCCAAAAGTAGAGGACACATGAGACACTTCAAAGAAAGCACTTCAGGTAAGACATTACATTTTTTTCAAATCCACCTATGATCATGCATCCTTCTTTACTTCAATGTTTGAGAACCTAATGCACATAGAATTATGAGAAATAAAGTAGGGGATTACACCACGCCTGGTTTCAAATAACTTACGGCTTATAAGAAGTAGGTAATACATACTCATGAAGAAAACCTTTATTTGTAACCTCCAACTTTTCTTTGTAAGGAAAAACATCCTTAGTTTTCTGTCTCTTTTGGATAAAGAACTTTATTGTTCACTTGAAACCCTATATAAACTACAGCAAAGCAATCTCAAATTATTCTTCCAGAAACCAATTTCTCCCTCAGTTAAGAAATTTCTGTCTACTAGTTTGTGCACCATTATGTATTTTTTTAAAATCTGGTTTGATTATGCTCCCTTTTGTAAATAACCAAAGTTCTGTTTCTGTGTAAATGAATCTCAGTCTCTGTCTCTCTCTGTTAGGAAAAATGGGCAGTGGATCTGAATTCCTTGTTCAATGACTCCAACTTGAATGTAATTTATAAATTATGTAAATTATAAATTATAAACCTTGCACAAGCGGTCAGTTTTACCATCTGGAGGCCAAGAATATAATCCTTAACTTTAAGCCATGATTTTGAGAGCTAAGTTTGGGCTTATTTTAAATTATTTTCCACTTACCAATTTTTTATTTTTTTCATTAGTAAAAGAAAAATGTATTGTGCCATAATTAAAATTAGATTCTTCTCTTGCAGACACCTCTAAGTCTGTTAGACTCCTAAACTACCATTTGTCATTTTTAATTGACTTTTCCTAGACTTCATTTAACCACACATACACAAGTCACTCCATTCTCCCCTTGAGTCATGCATTTAGGTCCTATTAACGCTAATGGAATTTCTATGCATGCATGCCGGGGAAGAATAAGCCCCTTAAACACCTTTTTAATGGAACAGTTTTGTTTCTTTCCATTCCTCTTCACACTTCTTTGTTTGGACTTTCTCTTAACAATCTGCGCTTCCGAATAATGTAGTTCTGATTTCTTTTTCAGCTCTTATACTTTATTCTTTATTGAATTCCAGTGCTCGAAGTGGGACTTGACTTTCCCTCTTTTATTGATCATTCCTGGAAAAAGCAGCATGACAAAATCACTACTGTATTAGATTTTCTGGTTTCAGAGTGAAATTCAGATGTCATTTTAGTTCCAGTCCTTTACTTTCCAGCAAATATATTTAACCCACAGACTGTTTTTTATCCTCCTGAACACTTGACTAGCCAGAAGCCAATTAAGATAATGAATATTTGCCCAGGGGGCTAACAATTTTTCCACGTTAACATGAAAATAAATAGGCATGTTTTCAGATTCTCTCACTTTATAATGCTTTTATTTGTTTACACCTTAGGGAGGTTTTTTTTGTTTTAATTTTTTAACTACCTACTACAGAAGACTTCAACATTTTAAAAATTAGAACAGAAAGGTATCGGGAAAACAAACTATGCCTTTAGAACCATAAATCTTCGGGAATTAAACCTCCAGTGTGTATACTAACAATCATATTTTTGTTTAGCTCATAGAAATGTATTACTCTTTATTGTTCTTGTAGTAGCTTTATCGATGTACTTTAAAAGCCAACTTTGTTTTTCCTTCTCCTTTGTAAAGTGAAAGACTGGATAAGACTATTATGACTAAGTGTCTAGCAGAGTGCAGAGTACCAGACATATAGCATTAACTTGAATCACATGAAATTGCCATTTTAGTATATCAAAACTGTTGAATATGTGTTTAAAAAATATCTGTTGAAACATGTTAAAAATTGAATGAATGATTGAACAAATTAGTGAAGTCTCTTTTAAGTCTAGAATTCTATTTTTATTCTATTTTCAAAAATTAAAAAATAGAATAGTTTAAGGTAGTAAAAATATACATTAAGCAATGAACTTTTCCCAATCATTTAATGAACTAAAACTCTAAAACTGACTAGTCGCTGTTGTTTTCTCATTCATTTGTGGTTTTTTGTTTGTTTGTTTTTTTGTTTTGATATAACAATGGAGTACAGCAAACCTGAGGTTAATTGATTGCCACTCTGAAAGTAAGCTAAATTCACATTACGGGGCCCGGCATGGGGGCCAGATGGTGGTGGCCCAATCTTATAATCCTAGCACTTTGAGAGGCTGAGGTTGGAGGATCGCTTTACACAGGAATTCGAGTCCAGCCTGGGTAAGAGCAAGACTTCAACTCTACAAAAAAAAAAAAAAAGTTAGCTCACTATGGTGGCACACCTGTAGTCCCAGCTACTAAAAAGGCTGGGGCAGGAAGATCGGAGTTTGAGGTTGCTGCAAGGTTACTAGAGACACCACTCCACTCTAGCCCAGGCAACAGAGCAAGATCCTGTCTCAAAAATAAATAAACAATCACAGTGATGATATTGGAGCATTTGGGAAATAAAATTGATATACGAAACAGTGTATGTGGAAAGAATTGAGGATAAACATAAGAAAAACTGAATAAATTTCATAAAGAACATTATGCAAGAAGAAAAACAAAGTTATAGCACAGTACTTAACTGTTCAGTAAATGATAGTCAGATACCACAATAACATAACTCTGTTGAGTTAGTCCAAAATATTATCTAAAACTTTAAATGTCAATACCACCAGTGACATCTTGAAACGTTGAAGCAGATTATGGCTGGGAAGTGGATCTAGGAGTGTGAAGGGGTGAGGGGGAAATTGCTGCTTTTAATTATGACTTTCACAACCTCAGGAAAACTTGATCACACACCCCACAATTCCATGAACTCCAATGTTACCGAATGAATTGGTAATGGTTCCCGTGCTCTGAACTAGACTTAACTTCAATTATTTTGTTAACTTCATAATATTACAACCCCATTATACCCAATTGAATATTTTAACTTGATTTAGAGGGTTAAATGGGGTTTTATATCATTTTCATTTTAACTCTGTGCATGTAGTAATATGAAAAAATAAAATTAATTTATTAATTGATTTTCCTATCGAACCTATCCAAATTTTACTCTTTTAAGCAACCAGCTCCAAGTTGGAAGGTGAGCAGTAGTAGCAGGGAGAGAGGAGGGGAACCCAGGCCGCTCCTAGGTGACTTTAACTAGACTTCCCAATCTTACCTTTTCTTCTCTGATTCCTCACTATTTCCAGCCACCTTTTTCTCCTAGCTGAGTGGCAGGAGGGGTTGGGGCACTTTAGGTGGTAGGGCCAGAATGAACAAGATAGGAAAAAAGCATTCAAGTTCCTTCGTTTTCCTGCTGTAAGCCCCAATGCAACCTCATTGTTTTGACATTAAATTTTGCATTAATGCAATAAAATAATTTTCATTATATTGTAGGGAAATAAAAAGTGTGAGAAAGTAATATAGTTCATGAAAACTACGTATTTTGTGACTTTCAAGGTTGGAAAATTTAACTGTGCAAAAATGCATCTATACAATTTTTTCATTAATGTATTCTCTGTAATGTCTAATTTATTATGGAAATAAAGTCTTTATCAGAACAATTAATCAGATCAAATAGTTTTGAACACTCTCTGGAGCTGTGATATCTGCAGTCCTTGCATACAAAGGTGAGCATTATGCATGAAATATGATATTTAGTAACCACTTAATCAGAAAAACTTTTCAGTTCAATGCACTGTCATCTTGGAGTTGAAAGAGGATTCTAATTAAATAATGGCTTTTAACATTAGCCCTCTGATGACTCGGAGAGAAAGGTATCCAGATAGTGGGGCCAGAATGGAAGCAAAATGAATGGGAAGAAAACAGATTAGGTAATATTCAAAAGGAAAACCCTATATGGACCCATCTCTAAGAATGTCTTCTCTGTTGGTCAGAAGTGGTAGCCCACCATGCTAGCTCAACTGAGAGCCCTTTGGGAGTGAAAACCCAGAGCAGCCCCAGAATAACCTTGAACCCAAGTTCCAGTTAGCATCCCAGACTGCTGGCACTTGGCATCTGCCTACTATACAAGTGCTGCTTCTACACCATTGTTCTAAGCTGCTCATTCAAAAATCCTTTTCTTTGCTTGGGGCCAGGAGTTCAAGACCAGCCTGGGAAACATAGTGGGACCCCCATCTCTACAGAAAATAGAAAAATGAGCCAGGCATGGTGGCATACACCCGTAGCCCAGCTACTCAGGAGGCCAAGGTGAGAGGATCACTTGACCCCAGGAGTTTCGTAATAGAGTGAGCTATGGTTGTGCCACTGCACTCCAGACTGGGCCACAGAGCAAGATTCTGTCTCTAAAAAGAAAAAACAAAGGACAAACAAAAACGACAATCCTTTTTTCTATGAGTTCCACAACATATCTTTGTAACCATTTTCTCCGAGAATAAGCATAGTGTGATTAGGAACATGAACTCCTGAGCTATACTCCTAGGTTTAAACCCCAGCCTTTCCATTTGTTTGGTATGTGACCTTGTCCGATTATTTAACCACACTGGGTCTCAATTTCTTCATCTGTAAAATGAGGGTAATGACAGTACATGTTTCACAGAATTTCTGTGAACATTAAATGACTTCTCTCCATACAAAGATTTTCAGATGTTTCAAAGAAAAAAATATTTTTTAAAGATTATAATTTTATTTAAAAATAAATAAATAAATGACTTCTCACATGTAACACAATGGTGCCAGGCATGCAGTAAGCACTTTGTAAATGCCAGCTATTATGGAACAGGCTGAACTCAGTAGTTGTCCTCCCTCTCTCTCATTCACACACACCCCACACAGTATCCCTTAGATTTAAAACAGTGCTTATATTTAAAACCCATCCTAAGCACTTATTTCTTCCTGTCCCTTGGATGAAATTTTGAACTGGTCCTATAACTTTTCCCTAATTTTCAACATGATTCCAATCATTCTCTGTCCCAAGAAGTTGTATTTGAACAATTAAAATATCCAGTAGTATAAAGTCACTAAAATTTCCAACTTCTATCTAATGTAGAGATTTTCTTACACTCCAGCTTGAAACCCTTTATACCTCGAAGGCTTTGTGTGTTGGACGTGGTGGGAGGAGATATTCAGTTTTTCTCTCTCCTCTTCCCTCCCAGGATCCTCTTCAGCTCCCCTAGCCATTCTACGGCCTGCATTAGGAGAAGTGGATTTTGTGGGAAAGTCCACAGTAATGACTGCCATGGCTGGTGCAGCTGTGATCTGGCATTGGAGCACTCTGAGCTTGGCAGTTGATTAGAGCTGGCACTTTCTCTAGCAGAGTGGTTTTGAAGTTTTCTCAGAAGTTTACATTTTTTAAAGGAAGAGGCCTTTTTCTCTGGCTGGTCACTAATAACCCCAATTCTAACCCCCAGGGCATTTGGCAGTCTACCCCTGACTCTCTCAACTGGGATTCAATCATCATCCAAACAGCACTCTTGGCAGAATGACTTTTAAGTTGGCTCAAGTAGTCTACTCACTCCCCTATCCCCAGTGGTTTCACTTGCTTCCCAGGAAAATTCATGCATCCCTGCCTTGCATGAAAGCATGGCTCTTCCTTTTAGTTTTACGCATTGTGGGTCAGTAACACCAGGCACACACGCTCAGCTCCAGGGAACATGTGCCAAGTTTCCAGGAGGGCTCATTAAAGCGTCTCTACCATAGATCACAATGTGGATGGTACAACCCAAACGGCCTCCTCCTTTGTACGTTCTGGAAGGACTGCTACTCATACCGAAAGTCTCCCCAAAGGAATCTTCTCCCCAGCCTCTTTCACCTCCACGTAGTATGTCCTAAAGAGGCACCTCCTTTGGCAGATGGCAGTGACTGTTTGATTCCCAGCCTTTGGAGCCTCAGCCAGAGCTGCGATGTGCAATGTTCCATCTTACGTTGTGTGACACTTGTTTTAACTGCTGGTCATGTCCTCTGTGCTGTCACTGAGGTCTTTGTCCGCCGAATCCATCTCCTTCTACATCCAATGCCTCTTTCAGTGGAGGGCTTTAATTTATGTGAATTTAATTTTACATGCCTGTAGAGCAAGGGGTATAGGTAGTGAAAAGATAAATAATAATTTAAACAATACCTGCAGTTCTGTGACCATCCCTCTCAATGCATTTGTAACCCTGTGCAAGCTCAGCTGGAGTAGGGTTTGCTGGTTTTCTGGGATAATCTGTTCCTGATATGCTGTCATACCATGAACATCTCATCTTACTGAGTGTGAGTTTATGATGTAAAGATGTATGTTTTCCATATAGACAGCACCTAAATGCAAGCCAAAATGCATCAGGCTCTTAATGAAGAGACACTGATCTTTTCTAAAGCTAGAGGGAAAACTGAAAATTAGCTTGCGTTAAAGAGAGAAAGAGAGAGAGGGAGAGAGAGAACAGAAATAGGGTCACCAACTCATCCTGGTTTGCTCAGGACTTCCCTGGTTTTAGCATGAAAATTCCCATATCCCGGGAAGTTCCCCAGTCCTGGGCAAACCAGAATGGTTTGTGAACCCACTAGTAGAGTCCAGTGTGGTGGTTAATTTTATATGTCAGCTTATATGGGCTAAGGGATACTCAGATACCTGATAAAACATTATTTCTGGGTATGTCCCTGAGTGTGTTCTGGGAGAGATTAGCATTTGAGTTAGTAGACTGAATGAAAAAGATCTGTCCTGTTTGGATGGAGGTGGGCATCACCCAATCAGCTGAGGGCCTCAATAGAATTAAATAAAGTGGAAGAAGGGCAAATTTGTCTTCTCTTCTTGAGCCAGGACATTCATCTTCTCCTGCCCTTGCACTTTGGAACTCCTGGTTCTTGGGTCTTACACCAGCACCCGCTTCTGTCCCCCCAGTTCTCAGTCCTTTGGCCTTGGACTGGGAGTCACCCCACTGACTCCCCTGGTTCTCGGGCTTTGGACTCAGACTGAATCACACCACTGGCTTTCCTGGGTCTCCAGCTTGCAGATGGCGTATCATAGGACTTCTTGGCCTCCATAATCTGATGAGCCAATTCCTATAATAAATCTCCCCTCACATCTCTCTATCTAAATGCTATTGGTTCTGTTTCTCTGGAGAACTCTGGCTAATACCATCTATGCATCAAGAGGAGCGGAGGTTCTTGGAAGAGTGGGAGGCTTGTGCCAGGGCGCACCCCAGCCCAGGCTCCAGCTCTCCTCAGCGTCACTCTCTCCATTCTCCTCCCGCATTCCTCCTCACTTTTGCCCAGGGCATGTGAGAGAAAGAAAAATAAACCTTCCATGAGTCTCGACTGAAGCCAAAGGACTAGAAAGCTGGGTTGCTAATATTTTATGCAAAGTTTTTTTAAAGGGATTTCTAGAACTTTTCACTATGTATTTCTCAAAGACTCCTTTATACCACAAGGAGGAAAAGGAAATGAACCACGAATAGCAAAGTGGTCTGCTCTGAGCCACACAACAATTACGGGGAAGATCTACAGTTTCCTGTTCTTGGCCTGGCCCACCGAGCCATTTTTCTTGGTAAGTTACTTAAGCCTATCTGGGCTTCAGTTTTGTTTTGTTTGTTTTTAAATCTTTAACCTTTTTAAAAAGAAATAATATATTTTCTGTCTAACACCCTGAGTGATGATGAGGATCAAATAAGAAAAATTTGATAATTTATATGAAAAATCCCTCCTCAGACCTCCTTCCTCTAAATCTCCAGGCCACTCACACTGCCAGCTCCTGTTGACCTAGTTATATCCCAAACATTAAAACTTGCCTGTCCAGAATTCCTTAGCATTTTTTTATTGTGCATGTCAAAAGAAAACAAGTAATATGAAAAAATAAAATAAAATTCTTGGCTAATGGAAGAAGATAAATAGATCTCACTCTCCTTCTCGTTCACATCATGGGCTTCTTATATAAAGAAGTCCTACGTTTTACTAGCCCAGAAGAGTGATATCTAATGGCAGAAATTTCACATCAGGTAGGAGATGATGGCAAAAAACAGGTGGAAGAACTATTTGCAAACAGAGAAAATTGGGGAGAGTTTTCTGAAACAGCACTAAGTCATCCATCGCTGATTCTCTCAAAACCTCCTTAACATCTGGAAGTGACAGAACAAGGGTTCAGAGCTAGAAACCCAGTTTGTTCTACTTCTAACACATTTGCATACCGGCACGATTTTCTAAAACTATGACCATTTCCAGGGACAAGTACAACCAAAACCAAAAGAACAAAAATAGATAACATGTTTTAAAATTAGAAATATGTATCTGAAATTTTCACTTCAAAAGCTAAACTGGGCCGGGCGCGGTGGCTCATGCCTGTAATCCTAGCACTCTGGGAGGCCGAGGCGGGCGGATTGCTCGAGGTCAGGAGTTCGAAACCAGCCTGAGCAAGAGCGAGACCCCGTCTCTACAATAAATAGAAAGAAATTAATTGGCCAACTAATATATATAGAAAAATTAGCCGGGCATGGTGGTGCATGCCTGTAGTCCCAGCTACTCGGGAGGCTGAGGCAGCGGGATTGCTTGAGTCCAGGAGTTTGAGGTTGCTGTGAGCTAGGCTGACGCCACGGCACTCACTCTAGCCTGGGCAACAAAGTGAGAGTCTGTCTCAAAAAAAAAAAAAAGAAAAGAAAAAAAAAAGCTAAACTGCATCAGAGGAGTTAAATAACCTGTGTAAGGAAAAAAAAAAAAGAAAAAACAAGCTAAACTGCAGCCAGGTTGGGATATTAATGCATAATATTGATGTCAGCAAACATCAATTAATTAGTGAAAATGAGTGAGATGTGAGTCTGTTCAAATGACTGCAATCAACTTTATGATTTGTGCTGGTTATTCTTCATTTACTTTAAACATCTATTCTGTCATAGGAGGGAGAAACTGGGGGATACATTCTGCATCCCTTCCTATCCAACACCCTCTTCCTTCCAGGCTCTAGTTGGACAGTGGCTGTGTTGCTCTGTGCAGGCCAGAGCTCCTGTTGGGTGGGCCTGTGGAAAGGCTACAGATCTCATCAGCTTTCAGTCAAACCGTTTCCTTCACTCGACCCTTCAGGCCTCACAGCTGGAATACCTTCCCACTAATACTAGTGCTTAGACAGTCGCCATTTCTTGTTAGCTCTCATAACCAAGCTGGCGTTTGTAAACAGGCTCTCCATTAGACTCTTTTCAATCAGCCCTCTTCCTTGTACTATCAGCTTCCTGCCAGGACATTGACTGATACAAATGCAAATGATAAAATGGATAATTGAGGAAACCTATAGATTACATAAATTTAAAAATAATAATAAAAAGAATGTTTTATCTGAAATTTTTACATAATTAAAGTACCTCAATGCTTCATTATGTTCCATGTGGACAGTGCAAGAATCAACTCCTTTCAAAACGGTCTCTTCATTTTCTCTAGTTTTTTCATACAGGCTTTTTTTTTTTAAAAAATCTTAATTTTAATATTAAATTTTTAACTATCCTCCAAAAGATCATTTTTACCTCCTGGGGACATTTTGAAAGATTTCATTTTTGTTTGTTTGTTTGTTTTCTGAGACAGAGTCTCACTCTGCCTAGGCTAGAGTGCCATGGCATCAGCCTAGCTCACAGCAACCTCAAACTCCTAGGCTCAAGCAATCCTCCTGCCTCAGCCTCCTGAGTAGCTGGAACTACAGGCACGTGCCACCATGCCTGGCTAATTTTTTCTATATATGTTTTTAGTTGGCCAATTAATTTCTTTCTATTTTTAGTAGAGACAGGTCTCTCTCTTGCTCAGGCTTGTCTCGAATTCCTGAGCTCAAACGATTCTCTTGCCTTGGCCTCCCAGAGAGCTAGGATTACAGGTGTGAGCCACCACTCCCGGCCAAGATTTCATTTTTGTATAAGGCCAAAAGAGAACATTATATAATTTTTTTTTGGTGCCAAAAACTGAGAATAAACTAGGGACCCATTACATGAAAATTTTTAGCTAAAATATATATATACGAAAGCATCTAGCTTTCTTGTTCCCAAAACACATCAAAGAAGATGAGCATAAATTCAGGGATACTGGAGTTGGTGAAGAAACCAAATGAAAATCCTCGATTCTAAAGGAAAAATAATCACTACGAAAGAAGACTGAAAACCATTAGACAATAGATTTAATATCGAGGAGAAATCGCTATAATCCAACTCTATTTAATATGTATTTACTTCTCAAAGCTCTTTTTAGTTTAGAAAATGTTTTCATATATGTAGAAGCTTGCTAATTGCCAGATACAATTCTCCCCTTTTACCTTGGAAACAGAACTAGAACTCTGGGTTTTAGTTGAAGCATATAGCCTCCAAAACACTTTTCTTTAAAACAAAAATCACACAGAAAAAGTGACTATACCTAAGCACAAGTGTACCCCAGTCTGAATCACTGCAGACTATGTGCTGAAACACCCCAACTATTAGGTTATTCCAGGAAATACAGCATAATTATAGCTCAAAACGTAATTATATTGTGAAACTCAGAATGGACTTGTGACACAGGTTTTTAAACATTCAAACACACACATTTTTATCTTCCTCTATGATTGCAACAAAGATTCCTTTTCTCTGTGTTCACAGTGAATGACTGTGTTCAGCAAGAAAAAAAAAAAAAAAAACAGTCTCTCATACTATTCTTTTCCTAAACACCTGGTTATTCAGTTTTAACAAGGTGACTGGGTTTCCACCATAACTCAGCTATTTTTCCACTTGGCTGGGTCCCCCTGGACCTTAAAGTAAAATCTATGTAACATTAGCTTTCCTACTAACACTATGTGGGTCCCCCCCATCATGCCACTAATTTACGGGAGACCGTGTGAATAATGCAAATAGGGAGTCTTTCCTCTGCTCATTCTTTTGAATTTCTAGTAGACACACCAAAGGCAATATTACTCAGATCTCTTTGGTTCTGTGTTCTGCCTCAGCCCATATTTCACTGTTTATAAGCACAGGTAGAACTCTTGCCTCTGCTGCTGGCTGCTTCCTTAGTTCATTGTATATTTGAAGTAACCATAAAGTGAGAAGTTTTTCCAAGTTCTCTTATTTATAGGATTACAATAATGGCTGCTATTTACCTTTTAAACCAAAGCCTTGTCAAATAGAACTAACTATAAGGAGTTCGTTCCACAGTTGCTGTTACCCTTTCCAATGCTGTAGAATTGCAGGGAGAGAATGGTCTTCACAATGAACAACCAGGTTGTGTATTTTATATTCAGTAGTGAGGAGTTTACGTGGTCCTTACTGAAATCATTCCTAGTTTGAGAGCAGATAGGTCATAAACACCATGTAAATAATACTGGCTTTAACCATCCTTAATTAAACAGAGAACTTAGAAGTTAACCACAAAGTCCTCCTACCTACCTGGCTGTGCAGGGAACGATGTCATACACATTGAGGTTTGAAAGTAAAGTGTTCTTCTTAGACCCGAGTGAATGGCCCCTTGTCTTGTGCTGCAGAAGGCCCCACTCGGCCCCTCCAGCCCCACTCGTCCATGTTGCAAGTCGTCTGCTGTGCAGACAGGGTGCGCCCACTCGGAGCCTGGGCCGTCCCTTCTGGACCACTTTCTGAGTTCCAGAGCCCCAGAATTCCTTGCCCAAATAGTCCTCGACCTGCTTCCAGAGTTTCTAGACCTAAAGGCCGCCGAGGGGAAGCTATCAGCAAGGGAGTGGATGGAGCCTGGAGATGCGAGCTGGGGTGTCCACGCATGCGCGTGAAGCCCCTTGCAGTGTGAGATGGGGCCAGCCACGGAGAAGGGGACTGGCCCCTCCACCCCTCCACGCTCTGGTAGGAAACTCCAGGTTAGGAGAAAGAACATCGCTTATTTAACAGTTTGTTCACTTGATGTAGAGCCTGTAAATAGTGAGACATTGGTTTGTGGGCCTCTACTTAGATTCTTACTCCAAATCTCACAATTGTGAAGAGTGGGCCTTTAGAAGGACATATTGAGTTCAGAGACAATAAATTGGGAAACTTTATATCTTTTCTAAACATAAATTACTAGAACTGTAATACAAAAGATATGACAAGGAAAGGTGAGTGGAGCCCCACTACTTAGATCAAACAGTAGCTTCAATCTCTTAAGTTGTGCTCTTTGTTCACTAAGCATGAGGAGCCAGAGAAAGCATTCTTGTCTCTGCCGCAGGAATTCCATCTGCAGAGCAGGGGCTCCCTGGCTGCCAGCTGCTCTTCACTCCCCTGTTGCAAGAATGCAGCTGAGGTCGGAAACTCGTCACCAAGTTGGAGCCTATATCCACCTGTCCCTCTTGTCAGTCTCTTTCTGTAAAGTCTTCCTGGGATTTAAAAACTAAAGCCATAAAAACGGGATTTGCCTTGACTCTTTCTACAACAGCTATATACCATGCATATGTCCCACAACGATGGTGTCTCTTAAAAACTGTCATACTTAAATAAAATAACAGCTTTACACTGTGAATGGACATGACAGCTATTCTGAGGAATTGTTGCTTATTCAAATCATTCGTGTGGATTTTATTTTTCAAGTAAATCAAAGAGAGAGAGGGAGAGAATGATAAAAGGAGAAATGTTCACAGCTATAATTAATACAAAATCATGTCAATTAATTAAGTCTATTTCTCATAAATAAAAAGTCAAAATGGTTCCATTCTCAAAATCAAGAAAAAAAAAAAGGTCAATACGGGCTGGGTGCGGTGGCTCACCCCTGTAATCCTAGCACTCTGGGAGGCTGAGGCGGGAGGATCGCTCAAAGTCAGGAGTTCAAGACTAGCCTGACCAAGAGTGAACCCCATCTCTACTAAAAATAGAAAGAAATTAATTGGCCAAGTAAAAATATACAGAAAAAATTAGCTGGGCATGGTGGCACGTGCCTGTAGCCCCAGCTACTCGGGAGGCTGAGGCACAAGGATTGCTTGAGCCCAGGAGTTTGAGGTTACTGTGAGCTAGGCTGACATCACAGCACTCTAGCCCAGGCTACAGAGTGAGAGTCTGTCTCAAAAAAAAAAAAAAAAAANAAAAAAAAAAAAAAAAAAGGCCAGGTGCGGTGGCTCAAGCCTGTAACCTAGCTCTCTGGGAGGCTGAGGTGGGCGGATCCTTTGAGCTCAGGAGTTCGAGACCAGCCTGAGCAAGAGCGAGACCCCATCTCTACTATAAATAGAAAGAAATTAATTGGCCAACTAATATATAGAGAAAAAATTAGCCGGGCATGGTGGCACATGCCTGTAGTCCCAGCTACTTGGGAGGCTGAGGCAGAAGGATTGCTTGAGCCCAGGAGTTTGAGGTTGCTGTGAGCTAGGCTGATGCCACGGCACTCACTCTAGCCTGGGCAACAGAGTGAGAATCTGTCTCAAAAAAAAAAAAAAAATATATTTTACATACCTCAAACCTTGTGTCTAAAATTGAAGAGCAAGTATAATAAATACATAAGGTGAAATTCCTCTGGAATCTAAAAAGTGTCCTTGGGCAGTGAGGAATCAGCCTGGCTCCAGCCCTGGATCCGCAGGCCCCTGTGCAGCAGACCAGACAGGGAAATTGAGATTCTGGCGGGGTCAAAGTTGGAGTTTCGTGGGCTATAGCCATTCACACATTTGGGGGTACTTTCCTTCTTCCAGGGCTGACTTTGTTGCAAACAAATGCTGTTTGTGTGGTTTTTGGTGTTTTTTTTTTTTAACAGCTTTGCACAACAGTTATCTTTTCAAAACCTTTAAATGAAGAATCCAAAAAAAGAAGAGAAAGAAAATGGACTTCTATGCTTTCCAGGGCCACGTGGCTCCTATTTAGGAACTAGAAGGGGGACATCCAGTTAGGTATTACGTATCCTAACTTTATTAATTATGATCATACATAAATAGATTGCCTAAAGGACATCCTTTTCACATCTATTAACAGTGCTCAATCCAGATGTAATGAGGACAGTGTACCATCCCATTGAACAGAAATAGCCAAAAGAGAGACTAAAGCAACATATAGCGTGCACACATACTAACACGGAATTAATATGACACAGAGTTACCAGGAGCAGATACTTAACAGAGCTCCCGTTTAGAGTGGAATCTATAAAGATAGTGCCCAATTGACAGATTCTGCTTGAGCTAAAGAGAATAACTGAACAATGACATTTATCCAATCTGTATATACATTGATCTCTAAAGATCTTCCTAACTTTTTTAACTTTTAAGAAAAAACATAGTTCCATATTTGACAGGTTAAAAATGGATATGCCTTGGGAACACATACCATAGACTCGCAGAGCCTCCTGCGCATATATCTTTGGTTCTGCTGACGCTGAGATCAGAAGGGAAAGCGGTTACCTTCATTGACTCAATGTAGTTGAGCGATCCCTGAAACAGAGCTCATCAGTGAGAAAGCAAAGTTGCTTTTCAGTTCTCGACATTTCAGTCATGGAAAGTGACGCCAGTGTCACAGGCTGTGATTTTGTAACTCCCTCATTTGCTTCCCCTCACGCATACCCCTGTTTCCTTTGGAGAGGAGGTAGCCCCCAGAAGCCAGCTGAAGGTTAGTCCCGCTCAGCCGGTGCCCTCACACCCCATCCCCCTCGCCCCTCCTTCACCATCCCCCTCACCTCCAATGGCGTGAAGTCCCGACATTTGCCAGGGACCCAGGAAGGGCTTTGTAGTAAAGCTTACGTTTAGCAAAACCTAAACCTGGTTTAGCCCTTCCTCAATCAGAACCTGTAGCTCCACCCGGCAAGGAACTGCATCTCCTTCTAAAATATATAACCGTATCCAGGCACAATGCGCTCACTCAGCACCACACATACTTGTTAAATAGTAATAACTTCAACATTTGCTCACCGTAACCTCTGTGTATGTTCAAATAATATGGGCTGCTAAGATTTCACTACATGTGTGCTTTTCTACCACCTCTACTACACAGAAAGCTCATTCAAATTTAAGTCTCAGCAGCACTGAAACATGTTTATTTATAAGATTACTTTTCAGTTAGGGTGGAGAGCCAATTTACACACTTTCAATAATTTCAATAAATAAATAGACTGTATCCTTCCTGTCACAGTCTTCGTGGTAAGCCTATTATTATATCCAGCAAGGCTATTTTACTAATGTTGACTGTGCCACGTGTGTGTATGTGCGAATTGATATCGATATACATGTAGGTGCAGATAATGCCATTCATTAAGTGCTTACTATACAGCAGGCAATGTGCTCATCACTTTGCTCATTTGTTTAACAAATATTTGTTGAACACCTCTGATGCGCCAAGTGCTGGACTAGGCACTAGGTATGTAGGAGCTAAAAAGACAAACCCGGCCTTGGTCCTCAGGAAGCTTATAGTCTAGTAGAGAAGATAAACTTTTTTTTAGAGCATGATAGCAAGGAAATGAACCAGTCCAAGGGCTTGCCTCTCCAATAAAACGGCATTTTTGCAACCTGAAAGGTAGCACAACAGGTAGAAAAAATGTGAGCAGAATGTTACTGTTAGAGAAAAGGGCACATAAGGATGTGTGGTGGGTTTGAGAAAGTAGAAAGAACTCAAGGGGAAGGGGGAAAGTGGTTAGTGGGGGCTGGGGGTATGGGCAGTGGCCAGGAAAGGAAGAGCTTCTCAAGCGAGGTAAGCAGGAATTTGGGCTTTCCCTCAAGGCAATGGGAAGGCGTCTAGAGCATGTAAGCAGCTCCCATCACCACCAGATTTGCATTTAGTAAGATCACCCTTGCCTCAGGACTGAGCGAGGATTAGAGGCGGAGAAACCAGTTAGAAGCCATTGCAAGGACCCCAGCTGGAGATCTCAATGACCTGGACTAGGTGCAGAAGCGAGGAGGAGCAAAGGGACGGACTCAAGAAAACATATGTGGTGTTTGAGTCATCAGGACTTGCAGACAGCTTGAACTGCAGAGGGGTTGTGGGGGAGACATGCAGGAGAGAAAGGAGCCGAGGTTTCAACAACTGCCCTGCTAGATGTGATGTGGTAGAAAGCCATACCTCTGGGAACACAGCCAGTATTTTCTTTACTGTGGTGTCTCAGTTCTCTTAGTTCTCCATTTGGATGATACCTCTTAGGTGTCTTTAGGATACCTCTTAAATGAGGAAGATGCAAAGCACCTTTCAATTAATGGGCAAACACTATCTTCATTTCACACACAGAAAAAGCATAGTTTATTAAAAAGTACTGTTTGTACCTGCTCTTGATCGTTGAAGGAAAAAAAAAAGCAAAAAATAAAATAAAATAAGAAGGACTATTTGTACTTTCCTTGGCTGTACCTGAATCTTTTCAGAGACCCATAAATAGAAATTGAGACCCAATTTCCAAATGAGTATGTTTTCCTAACACTCTCCTTTATCATTAAAATTATCTTGTTTTGCTTCTCAGGCACACTAGGTTATGTTAATTTGGGACTATTACCAGGAATCAAAAAATATGTGATTTTAAAGTTCAATAAGCAGACCCTCAAAATTTATTTAGTTGCTTATTGATCATGCTTATAGCATCTTAAAAGCTAAGACTGATGAGAAGCTGGGAGAGCCTATTTCAAAAACCAGTGAACTCTATTCCAATAACTTTTGTCAACTTCTAAAACTTGAAAATTAGCCCTATAAGATCGGTAAGTTTTCAGTGTGAAGAAGATTGGGCATGACCCTACAATGCATACTAATTAATAGGATAAAGTGCCCACTCTGTGAAGTAGGTATTCTACTACAGATCAGATGTAGGGAAACAAAGTGAGCAATGGCAGGCACATCAACAACTGCATCTTCTCTAAAAATATACAAAAAGATATTTAAGATGGCTTGATGATGTCCATTATCAATACTAGTGATATCATGATAAGAATATACATACTTTGGGAACTCCTCAGATTTAAGTCCTTGTCTTATATGAAAGAAAAAAGAGTGGCTCAAGCCTATAATCCTCGCACTCTGGAAGACCAAGGCAGGAGGATCACTTGAGCTCAAGAGTTTGAGACCAGCCTGAGCAACAGTGAGACCCTGTCTCTATTAAGAAAAGAGAGAGAGAAAGAAAAAAAAGATGCATGTAGAGAGGGGACATTTGGCGAATACTTTCTCTTATTCAACAAATAATTCTCCCACATAGTGCAATGCTGATGCTTCCGTTTTTTGCTCAGTGAAAACAAAGAATTAAAATTTAGGACAATGTTATCCAAATGGCATACATACAGAAAAAATGAACCAAACAAGTAAGTAAGTAGTTGAATTGTTATTCCCGAGAGGACAATATATAAAAACAGATTGTATAAGAAACTAGCTGGGCAAAAAAGGACATTAGTCAAAGCCGACTGTGAATGTAGAATATGGAATTCTCAGTTGAAATATCTAGCAGAAATGTACACAGACACAAACGTCTATGGGCTCTGATTGCCCTGAAACCCTGCAGGATTAAACCTGTTCTTGTATTATCTACTTTTTAACAAAAATGTTTAACTTTTTGTTTCTATGTTACCATTTTACAAATGTGGCAATGTGTTAATTATTCTTGAAAGCAAGAACAGAAGACTATCCCTGATGGTTTTTATGTGAGTAGAGAGAGGCAGGGTCGAGACGAGCTGTGTCAGCAGGACAGAGATTGCTATCCTCACCAGCGGGGACAAGGGGGTGGGCAAAGCTGCTTCCCTCGGGAAACCACAGAAAAACTGATGTGGAGATCTTCATGCCCAGGTCTGGTGCTGATACTTTCAGTACAACCCACTACAAGCCAAGCTTCCAAAATATTAACAGTGATGAGTGAACTCACCAAGGGTTCACTATAACTCTACTGCTAGCAGAATAGCAGAAAAGATCATGATGTCATCTACTTTAATAGGAGAAAGAGAAGGGTGTGGGGCTGGGGAGGAAGGAAGGAAAAAGACCTGCAAAAGGGTCATCTATAATAGAGCAAATTGCCCCAGTCCCTATAAGACCAAAACCTTTAAAGGTTTTCCAATAATAATAATAATTAAAGCAAAATCTGTTTTCTTTTTGTAGAGATGGGGTTTCACCATGTTGTTCAGGCTGATCTCAAACTTCTGGCCTCAAGCGATTCTCCTGCCTCAGCCTCCCAAAGTGCTGGGGTTACAGGAGTGAACCACAACGCCTGGCTGCAAAATCTTAGTGATACTTACTTTGTACCAGGCTCTATTTTAAAGGTTTCATACATACTAACTCAGAGATAGTATCAATATGTCCACTCTGCACATGAGGTGACTGAGGCACAGGGAGGTAACTTGTCCAGAGTAACTAACTAGTGGAGCGAGGATTTGAACCTAGGCAGCCGTAGCTCCGGGATCCAATTGCTGTATCCTTAATCTTTACTGTAGTATCTCTAGTTACAGTGCTACTCAAAGCACTTGTCCATGGGATGTTTGTTACTGATCTACAATGAGATAAAGCACTTGCACCAACATATGACAATTAGGTCATTAAACACACTGGGCTCAAGTTGCTTATCTCATCTTCAGCTGGTAACAAACAGTTCACAAACTAGCAAGGGTCCACGAATCACCCTTTGAGTGCACAGCTCTGCAAGGTTCCCTTAACTGGATCCAGAAGAGGGAAGGGAACTAAAATTTCTAAGCAGCAAAGCCACACTTGCCTTCGTGCGTGTGATCCTGAAAACAGCCCTGAGGCAGGTGTTAATGGCCCTGCCGAAGCTGGGACTCCGCAGGTAATGGAATGTCCAGTTCGGAGTCCCTCGAGGAGTGGCGGATAGACAGGATGTGAACCTGGATGGCACTGATGCCCGAACGGACCGCAGGCTGTGCCACGCTGCCTCGCGCTCGCCGGGAAGCTGCTCAGGCCAAGGATAAGACATAAAGCAGGTCTGGGGCTCTGGAAGATTTGTGAAGTGGCACATTTGGGGTTTGGTTCTCTCAGCTTCCACTCTTGCTCCAGCACCATCCCGCTCACCCTTCCCTGCCCACTCGCCCTCCAGAGACGTCTCTTTCTAAAAATTTTTTCAATTTATATGTATTTTTTAGAGACAGGGTATCACTGTAACCTTGAACTCCTGGGCTCAAGCCTCTGCTTCCAGGCAGGGAGATGCACTAGACACTGGATTACCCTCCCACCTTAAATGCCTAGAAAACTGGACAGAATACATGAAGCAAAGGTTTTCAGACATCGGAAAACAGGCGGCAGAGGACAGGGATCCTTGAGATACTCCCTGTGACTGGCAGGGCACAGCATGGGCAGGGGACCAAACAGAGCGGCTGTGTTGAGGAGACAGAGTTGGGAACTCAGGAGGCCAAGGCAGGGCAGGAACTCACGGGACAGCAGAGCGGAGACAACTGCACAGAGAACAAGCTCCGGGGCCACAGGGCTTCCTGCTAGAGGGGCTGCAGCCGGGGCAGCTCTCCAAGGCCAAGGAGAGGACCACAGGAAAGGAGGTTCTCAGTTTCCTCATAAAATAGGATGCGGGACGACGCTGGGAAGGGGAGGGGAGGGGATGCTGAGGATCTGAGGAGAGCGGAGAGCGAGCAGACACTCACTCGGCAGAGGGGCAGAGGGGCGTCTCCGCGGTTCCGCGCTGGCAGCACCGAGGGCCCATGCGGTCAGAAATACAAAGCGGCGTCTTCCCGAGCAGTTGTGCTTCTCTCCAGCCACGTGCAGCTGCGCCAGTGCAAGCGTGGGCCAGCAAGGACAGGGTTTCACCTGGGCTGTGGATCGGCCACGCAGGACAAAGCGGGAGAGGGACAAGCAGGGCATGTGTCATCGCAGTGGACCTAGGCTGAAGGTAGTCCTTTTGGTTTTCTCCCACGAACTATTAACCCAGGTCCTCTCTCTGCTGTGCTCGTGTGATTGATCCTTTGCAACCCAAGGCCATTCTGCTCATATACTTTTATGCCATCAGCCATCATCAACAGCTATCCTTCCAACTCCGGATCGGCGAGCTTCTCTCTTGTCTTCCTAGCTACCACCAGAAATATCGCACAGGACAAGGTTAAGGGCAGAGTCTATTGGCTCTCCTCTAAAGACTTCTTGTTGGATCAACATTAATCTATTTGTCAACATAACTGCTCAATATACTTAGCCAGCTTTATATCCAGGTAACTCTACTACCATCAGGTTAAATTGCTCCTTTTTGCAATGACATCAAGAGAGTTTATTCAATGATTTGCTAAAATCAAGACACTCCATATCTACAGCATTTCCCTATCTTTCAATGTAATTTTTAAAAATTTTTAATGAAACTAGTTTGGCATGATTTGTTAAATTCATATTTGCTATTAGCAATTAATCTTTGTTATTTTGAGTGTTTTAAAACAGGATAGCACTCTTTGGGGCAGGCCAGCTGTGTTTGCTGAAAGTGGGAGACAGCAGAACTATAATGGCTGATGGTCAAAGCACCTTCCCCTGGGCCAACCAAGCGCCTCTTACCTCCATGTGGGTCTAACTGAGATCAAGATTCTCTCAAGTTACCCAGTAGTGGGGTCTAGATGTGAGTACACTGGGCCAGACACTGCTAGCTGCTTATCCAACTTTCCCCTTTTTCCTTATCAACTGACTCCCAATTTTGTCCTGGGCAACAATTCACTAAGCTAAAAACAGAAAAGGGCGGGGAGCTCTGTTTTTTAACATTTTGGCTGCTAGGAGTTCATTTTACTGTCCAGGCAGTGAGACAAAGGCAGGGTCTTTGGGGGGAAGTTCTGCGTTGCTGATCTATATGAAAAACACATTTATCTTCGTCGTTTTCTTCTTCTGGCGTGGAAATAGATGTGAGACTGGAGGCAGGAGAGGCAAGTGCGAGGGTGACAGCCTCACGTCAAGGGCGGGAGCGTGTCGCTGGTGCTGCGGGTCGGCCGCGCCAGCCCTGGACTGCCTGTCTCCAGACTCGGAGTGACGTGAGGAGCACACGGCCGTCTGTGCTGGGTCGCTAATGCGGGCTCCTGTTCTGCGCAGCAGAGCCCGTGCTCGGCCGCATGCCCAGAGGCTGGGAAGCTGCCAGGCGCCGGAGCAGCCCCAGGAACCCGCTACTCCTTCTGCCTCTCGCCTTCTCACAATTGCTGCGTGGTCTGTCTCTCATGGTATATGTTTATTGTTCCTGAACATTGATTTATTTTCTTCTAACTGCTTGCTTCCTTATCTAATCATTCTATCTATTCTCTAAGTCAAACCTTCTACTTACTTGTAATTTCTGCTCTCCCATAACTTTAGTTTACCCGCGGTTCACCATGGCCTTTCCAAAATATCTTTACGTCGTGACTTAAGTTTCAGCTCCCACATGAATTTTCTCATCCTTTGTTATTCCAAATTCTGCAGACGAGTTTAATTGTCCTGTAATGTTTAGGCCACAGGCCGGTCTATTGATTGGCCACTGCTGGTCTGGAGTCCACCTCTAATCCAGGCAGCTGTGGTTTGGAGAACGAATGGTTTTAGGCAGAGGTCCTCAAACTTTTTAAACAGGGGCCAGTTCACTGTCCCTCAGACCGTGGAGGGCCGTTGGAGAGTGCGGTGCACATTCCACACATGCGCACTGTGGACCCGGGAAAAGTGGGCCGCTAAGCAGGACAGGCAGTGGCAGCAAAAACACCTGGCGGGCCGGATAAATGTCCTCGGCAGGCCGCATGTGACAAGGACACCTGGTTTTAGGACTAGAATAAGAAACATGGCCCTCCATAGGCCCTGCTCAGCAGGGACTCCGGGCAGGTCAAACCTGGCAGGAGGGACATGGCAAGTATCATAATATAACTCAAGCCTGGAACATTGCGCCAAGGGAAAGCATGGCCACTCCTCCAGACCAAAGCCAATCAATGCCTCATTTTAAATTATGCACATTTCAGAAAACATAACCTAATAAACTATGGCTAGGAAATTCCAGGCCTCAAGTCCTAATCCCAGCTTTTCTATTAACACACTATGTGAAAGTTTGAAGATCTCTTTGTGCCTTACTTTCTTCATCTGTAAAAATAGGGAACTCATATCTATTACCTCTTGAGGTTACAGAGAGGAACAATAAAATTGATTTGCAAAGTGTTTTATTGCCCTAAAGTGCTATGTTGAAAATGTCCTGTATTTAAATAGCCTGATTTGTTGCAGTATATAATAATGCTATTTAAAGAACATATTCTAAATAAATGCATGTTTAATTTTTCTTTCTATTGTTACTTTTATGAAAGTCATTAAAATCCAGGAAGAATGCTATGAGATGTTAAAGTCTTCAATCACACTAAATTTTTCCTTACCCCCAAAATTAAATTCTGGTCCCATATTCTTGTTTATCACAATTCACTCAGCTAAAATTTAAGTATAGTAATAACAACTATGACCGGACTTTATGCTTAAATGGACAGAATCAAAAGCGATGGGTGGAGCCAGCACTGACTCCAAGTTGATAATGTTCATCTCTTCCCAGCTGTTTCCAGCGATGTCATGTTGGTAGCTTGAAATCAGGTATGAGGGGGGTATTTACACCACAGAATTAGCAAATCTACAAACGAGGTCTTTCCTTTTTCTTTTTTCCAGAGAGCTGGTTATTAAACATTTACCGGGATACCATTGGATTTCACGTACCTAGAACTGAAAAACACACAAACACATGTCATCATCATCAACAATAACAACAGCAAAAATACACCTAATAAGCATCAGAGAGGTTAATTTTTAAAATAATAAATGGTCTCTCATGGTAATCTGTGGAAATACTTCGAATATTTGGTGAAGTGGATCCAGATATTTTCTCAGCCTAAAGCAATGATTCTCAAACTTTAGCATGCCATCAGAATTGCCTGCAGGGCTTATCAAAACACATTGCTAAACTCCAACCCTTAAGTTTCTGATTTAGTAGGTTTGAGACAGGCCCTAGAAATTTGCATGTCTCACGAGTTCCCATGTGATGCTTATAACTACCAGCTTAAAGATATGTGGAGTAGCACAAAACAAACCAAAAGAATAAATAGGAAGATTAGAGGATTGCACAGATAAATACGGATTGGACCAGTGCAGATTTAGTGAAATATACAGGCTTTTTATGATCCTTGTTGCAAACTGTATGAAACGCCAATTTAGAATGCTGGCTACCTTGAGGATCGCCTTGTTTCTGGGCCTCTTCACAGTAACTGAGGCTATTGGTGTTGGTTCTTTATAGATCTAAAATGCTCCGAGTTTGGGTCAGCATTTTCACCTCAACAAAAATCACTTTGCTTCCCTGGGCTTCAGGTTCTTTATGTTAAAAGTGAGAATTAAATTTCTTGTTCATATCTCTGTGTTAATCAGCTACAAAATGAAAAATAATTCACTCACAGATTTCCTTAATTAATGAATGACTATTATAACAATGCACCAGAAAAATATTAATAAGAAACCATGGTCAGAGCCCAAAGACATAGATAAACAGGATCCACTCCCGAGCCAGCTCTGGGAGATGGAATGGCATTTGGAAACTGGGTCACCCTTGGACTCTAACACAGCTTTTACAACCTGATTACCTTGCTGCCATCTTATCAGCAGGCTTGTGGGGCCCAAATCTAGAATTTAACAATGCCATGACCTTGCAACTCTTCACCCCTGCTTCTGTGTCTCTCTCAGCTTCTCCTTCTACTGCCAAACGGTCTCAATTCTCCTCATAGCTTCTCTACCTCCGTGCCTTCAGCATATCGGTGAGATACATGCAATATGTACTGTTTACTTCCCAGCTTCTGCCACAATCTCTTTCTTGCCATCTCTGTAAGCTTTGCATTCAAAGCCTAACAAAGGGGCCAGGCGTGGTGCCTCAGGCCTGTAATCCTAGCACTTTGGGAGGCCGAGGCAGGTGGATCATTTGAGTTCAGGAGTTCGAGACCAGCAAGAATGAGATCCCTTCTTTACTAAAAAGAGAGAAAGAAATTAGCTGGGCAACTAAAAATATATAGAAAAAATTAGCCAGGCATGGTGGCGCATGCCTGTAGTCCCAGCTACTCAGGAGGCTGAGGCAGGAGGATTGCCTGAGCCCAGGAGTTTGACATTGCTGTGAGCTAGGCTGACGCCACGGCACTCTAGCCTGGGCAACAGAGTGAGACTCTGTCTCAAAAAAAAAGCATAATAAAGGATGAGTTTAAATCTACCTTGTTCACTGCTATATTCACAATGTCTGGCACAGTGCTTGGTATATAAGAAGCATTTTTTAAATGAATGAATGCCTCATTTAGGTCAATGCATAGACTGGGCCACTCCAGACCTATTTATATTTATAGTCAAGAAGACAGAGTTGCGTGGTATGGAACTTGTTAAAATCTGTCTGCTCAGCAGGAGTCTGTAGGCAAGCCCGCAGAACATGAATATTCGCCTATAGACATTCACCTGTGGGTGTTTTTATCTTATGTGGGTTCGGCAGAGCAAAGAAATTGGGTTGGTTGAGGAGAGGGGTTGATAATAACTACCCTCACCAGCTGTCTAGGAACACCTGAAAACTTCCACCAATTACCAGCTGAGTTAGTTTTCCTCTAGGATGTCTGCGAACAAGAGCAGATCCTGAGACAAAGTTTGAAGTGGGGCGGTTTATTTGGGTGTCATCCCAATGAGGGAATAAAGAAATGAGATGGGGAGAAAAGTCAGTTAATAACAGAAAGTCCTCTCTACTATCCAGTTTTAAAATCCTAATGTCTAGCACGATAACTGGGCAGGTAGTTGGCACTCAGGAAGTTTTGTTAAGTAGATTAACTAAGTTGACAGGACTACTTTGGATCCCTGGAATCACAATGCTATGCTCAGAATCCCACACGTGCTGTCCTGGATACTTTGTTCCAAAACAGAGCCTGTTCACTACATGATTGGAACTAGCTGCTTTGCCAAATTCAAGCATCATTTCTGATACTTGAGAACATTGCTATTTTTCAGTCAAAGCTGTGCTGCATATTTCACTAATTAGGAACTGCGAAACTGTGGCACTACAGTTACCGCTTTTAGGACAAGAGAGAAAAAAACAAACAAACAAGAAGACTTTTTTATTTCCTGAACACCCAACAGCATCTGTTACTGGGGTCCTTGGCACAGGCTGACACATCTGTTACCGAGGGCCCCAAGGACACTCCAGGGATAGAGCTGATTTTATTTTGTCTGTTATATTTGCAGGCACCTATTTATTTGTGTTTTCTCTGGTTCTCTCGCTAAAGTGTAAACTCAAGAGTTTACACTTTAATGTGCGTCTTCTGCTTCTATAATTCTCTGAAGTCCCCAGGTGCATGCTTGCTTGGCACGTGGCTGCTTGTCAAGACACCGTGGCTGATGGGCAGAATTGCCCTGCTAAGTAGGTGGAACAGCCCCTAAGCAAGCATTAATCGCTAGGATTTCTTGAGTCCTGAAAGTAGTCAGTGTCTAAACCCTGGTAAACGCGCCACGCTGGCCACATCAGTGCTCAGGAATAACCAAACATTTCAGTTCTGCAGGCACTGAGTTTATTTTCTCAAAGTCATCTCCAACGGCAAATAAACACATAGTGACCTTAATCTTTCATTTTTATGACCCGCTAGTATATCATAAACAGTAACCACAAGGTAGGCTCGATGCTTAATAACAGATGGCATAGAGCGTTCATTCTAAAGGTTGGCACCAGGAGCCACGCGCAGGGGACGACAGAACTGAACTCGGTGAGTGCCTGTTAGTTAACATACGGGAGGGTTCCAGCGGCGACTTTTGCACTCAAATTCCTGAAATATTAATCTCTTTGCTTTTTAAGCCTTCTTTTGGTTTCCGTGAGTAAAATCAGAAGCAAATGTGGGGAGTAAAATAAGAATTAGGAACTCTAACTCCCTAAGAGTAACTGCTGCTTTGTGATTTGATCGGGTCAGGAGCTGGGAGGAAGGATTCAATTTTCGGCAGCTCTGCTCTGTCCCTGCAGCAGCCATGTGTCCCAGCTCGGCCTTGGTCTGCAGCCACCCGTGTTTACTGTGTGACAGACAGCTGCTCCGGCCCAGCTCCCCACCCCCATCCTCCACCTCCCACCAGCCCTGTGTGAAATGAGGCATCGGCAGAAACTGCAGCATGACGCCTCTGGCTGCAAGGCTCAACATCAGACCAGGACTGCTCCGCAGAGGCTCTCCCAAGGGACAGATAAAAAGGCAGGCAGAAAAGAAAATTCCCTACTATGTCAGCTGATGAGAAATAAAGCTTACAGTATGCCACCAAAAAAAATGTACTTGTACTTTCTATCAGATCTGGTTCTATTTTCAGCTGTGACAGCTTTCCCTTCACCTGCTGGCCCTTTCTGAAATCAAGACACCAGGAGACGGAGGCTCAGTGCGGCTGGTGACTGAGAGCTCCCCGCCAAGCATAGATCACACCTGGCAGAGCCCGGCTGCGTCCACACGTGACTGCTGCTTGTCAAATGTCCCGGTCTCCCCACCGCATTTTTAATTGATATTTTAAGTGTGTGTGTGTGTGTGCATGTTTTTAGCACAATGTTCTAGTTTACTTTCTTTTTATATTTTCTATTTCTGGAAGACCATGATTAAAATGAAGTAGAAAAGATTGGAGAGCCCAAAATACAGAAATTAACCTTTTTCCTTAGAATGACTTATTTTATGGTTTCCAATCATAAGGAGCCCAGCTGGCATCTGTCAGAGAGACTGGAAAGGGAACACCTGCTGCAACTGGAAGGTTGGACTGGTGACCCCTCTGTTCCTCCCAAATTAGTAATTCTATGATCATCAGGTGCAGGAAAAATTGCTTTTAAAATGTTTTTCCAAGAAAATTGTCAAACTCGAAAGCAGCCGATTCATACAGATAATTGCTATTAAAATCGGTGTATTTTCTGTATGGACAGGAAGAGAAGGGTCGAGAGGAGCAGTTCCATGGGACTTGGAAGTAGAGAGATCCATTCAGATGAGGACCGAGTCTGCATCATAGCTTCGCGTTTGCAATACCACCATCACGTGGTTGAGTCGCAATTGCCATCACAGGTCTCATTTGCAGAGCTTTGCAATTCATGCCTTACTTAGCATTACTGACTTTAACCTGGGAAGAAATATTCCATGAAAGACTATGAAATTTATGTTATCAATTTGCTTTAGAGATGAAAAAACGAATACAAAATCAAAAGGCATGGAGATGAATTTACATTTCAAGAAATCTCTTTGCCATGTCTAGTTTCACTATCATACTATGGACATTTAGTTCACATTTTCAATTAAGAAAGGAGCAGAAACACACAGCAATGGTCACCCAAGGAGCATGCAGAACAAGTCCTGCTAGAGGGACTCCCTAACACAAAACATTTTTATGTCAGTGAAACCTATGGAAATGAAAATCTGGGGCAGCCCTAAAGAGTGAAAAAAGTTTTGGGTTTTGTTTTATTTTGTAATGCAACTAACCAGCCAGAGAAGTAGGGCAGAGGAAGAGAATGCTGTTGCTAACTCTTAGCCCCAAATCTGGGCAAAGCAAGTTTGTGTGTGTGTGTGTATACATGTGTGTGTGCGTGTGTGTGCATGCGTGTGTGTGCACATGTGTGTGCACGTGTGTGTGCATGCATGTGTGTGTCATGTGTGCGTGTGTGCATGTGTGCAAGTTTAAAGGATAATTGTATGGACGTTTATGACAGTCTTGAATTATTTTTAGCGCTAGTTGGTATGATCAGCTTCCCCACCCTGTAAGGGTGCTTCTGACTACCATTCCAAGCACAGGTCTTAGATGATTAGCCCCCTTGATCATTAAAATAATCGACTGGGCATTGACACCACATCAGACACTTTAAAATGCATTTTCTGTCATCCTGAAAAGTAAGCACTTACAGTACCAGAAAGAGACAAATAGTTGGTGTTATTACTTCCATGACATGGATGAGGAATCTGCAGTTCGGAAAGATTGTTCAACCTGCCTAAGCCAACTGCTAGTATCAACTGATACAGAACTTGAAACCGCATTTGACAGATTCTGACGCACATGTGCTTCCCACTACAGCAGATGACCTTTCAACCCTTCTCTCTGCTGAAGGGAGAGCTCTGCGTGAAACTTGTTTTGTCACTAGTGAGAGGAGGGGTCAGCATTGCATGGAAGCGCATTGTTCTTAAATTAATACAATTAATAGAGGCTCCTTTTGCTAATTAAAAACAATAACTAAAATACGAAAATCTAAACATCAGAAATTAATGCATGAAAACAGTTGCTCATTTAGCTATGGAGACCTTTCTATTGGCAGAATGAATGTTTTGAGGTACAAAAGAGCTGCTTAATTTTAGTAGGCCTTTCAGTGAAATCTTTCCTGGTAAAGCTTCATTTGTCTGATAATGAGATTAATCTACAACATTGAAAATTGAATTGCCACCAAATCACAAATAGGAATGTGGCTGGCAGGTACGGTGGGTAGCATAGTTTTGACCACTTGGGGCAGAACAGAACAGAACACACTGGGCGAGGAATCAAGATGGTCTGGCATCTGATCTTGACTTTCTGCTGACTACCATAGTCACATTTCCTAAGCTCAGTAAATCTCGAGTTCTCGTTCTGTGCAACGCACTAAATAACCTCTAGCTTTACTCAGCTATAAATTTCTATGATATATTCAACATACCCACTCACCATATTGAAGTATTGGTTAGAGACCACCTTTGAATAGTATTATTTATTTTAGAAAAAGAATGATTTGAAGAATTCATCACTGACACTTTGATTACATCCACATGTTCCAACATGTCTCAATAATGCTGCATTGTCTAGCTTAAATTGATGAACTTTCTCTCTCATGCTTACTTTACCCAGAGCTAGATATAAAGTGAATGGAAACCACTTCAAAGTTAATAAACCGACTGGCAAGGCTATCTGTGGAGCTCTTGATCACCACTCTCTCTACTTCCCACATACCCACCAGTGGAAAATATACTGGCTTCATTATTGAGGGGCATTCTATAAAAAAACGTACTCTTCAAAAATGCCAAGGTCAAACAAGGTTGAGAAAACTGTTGTAGATAAAGGAGAATAAAGAGACTTGATAATTAAATGTCAGGTATGTCGCTGAACTAGATCCTGGACTGGAGGAAAGTAGCAACAGAAAGCATATTATTTTTTTTTTTTGAGACAGTCTTGCTCTGTTGCCCAGGCTAGAGTGAGTGCTGTGGCATCAGCCTAGCTCACAGCAACCTCAAACTCCTGGGCTCAAGCGGTCCTCCTGCCTCAGCCTCCCGAGTAGCTGGGACTACAGGCATGCGCCACCATGCCCAGCTAATTTTTTCTATATATATTAGTTGGCCAATTAATTTCTTTCTATTTATAGTAGAGACGGGGTCTCACTCTTGCTCAGGCTGGTTTCCAACTCCTGACCTCAAGCAATCCACCCACCTCGGCCTCCCAGAGTGCTAGGATTACAGGCGTGAGCCACTGCACCCGGCCAAAAGCATACTATTGAAACAGTTGATAAAATTTAAATATAGACTTTAGATTAAATAATAGTATAAAATCAATGATAAATTTCCTGAGTTTTTTACTCAGGAATATATAAGGGAATTCCTTGTGTTTAGCAAATACATATTAAAGTATTTAGGGATAAAGGGGCATGATATCTCTAACATACTCTCAAATGGTTCAGAAAAAATATATATGAAAATATATATTTGTATATATGGTGACATTTGTATATATACATTTATACATGTAGAGAGAGAATCATAAAAACAAATGGGACAAAATAGAAATGATTGGTAAATCTGTGCAATAAGTATATGAGAATTCCTTGACTATTCTTGTAGTTTTTCTGTAAGTCTAAAATTATTTGCTCAGAAAGGATTTTTTTTAATAAAACATGCTATTAACTACCTTATAGGTAAATACCTACTGTCTTATATCCCCAACAAATGCATCATCCCAACGTGTATCCTGTCTTCTGTGGTAACATCCTCCTGTGCCTTTGACTTGCTCCTTCTCTCTACTCCCTTTAGTTCTGGCTCTGAGTACCTTATCCCTTTCCCAGCCACATGAGAGCTACAGTGTCCTTGCATGACATGACTATAGCTGGTTGGCTCAGGCCTACTCGCTTGACCCAAGATGGGCCAATCTAAGAATTTCTCAATAATTTTTGCACTGGTTCACTGTTGTTCTTTGGTGGTCATCCTAGTTTGTATTCCCCCAAAAGTAACTCTGAAACAAGCATTTGGACACAAGCAATTTATTTAGGAGCTGATCTTAGGAAGCATGGTAATACAGTGCAGCAGTAAGACAAGAAGAGGAGGAAAGCCAATAATAAAAGGTGTTCAATCCTGCTGGGGACCTTCTAAGAACCCAATAGAACGAAACTCACAACGATCTCCCTGAAGTAGGAGAAAGTATGAGAGAGGTATTTAGGCACCAGTTCCCAACCTCTGTGGCTAAGGGCTACTCCTGGGCATACTAACCACTTGGCATCCCGACCCACTCCCTCAGCCAGAGAATGTCCTCAGGTAGGAAGAAGCAGGTGCTTGGGGTGGAAGCCCAGGACAAATAGGAACAATTCCCCAATTGCAGGTGACCTCAGAGATGGACCGAGAGTAGTGGCCAGAGCAGCAATAGCGTCTGGCGCAGTGGTTAACGATGCAAGACTTTAGGGGGTTCTCAGTGGACTCTGCTTCCTTCCACGTGGAGGCATCTGGTCTGCAGTGAAAGAGTAGGAGGAGGACGTGTAGGGAAAAGACACACAGAGACGCTGACCACGATTGAAGTCCTGATTCCAACTACTCTGGAGGCCCAGGCGACAGCTTTGTCAGTTCAGCCTTTTTTTGGATTCAATGAGCAATTAAAATAACCTTTATATCTCAGCACATTGGAGTTGGGTTCCTTTCATGTGACCAAAAGAAACCTGTTCAGCTTGATAAGATGTTGTCACCTACAGCCCTATGATGAGATTCCAGTACTGTCATCCCAACGTCCCATCATGTAAGTGTGATGGAAGTAGAGTAACAATCACACAAACTTCAGCTCTAAACTCTGTATTTCCCTCAGTAGCAGGGTTTTGCTTTACTTATTTTTTTTTTTTTTTTTTTTTTTTTTTTTTTTTTTTTTATGAGACAGAGTCTCACTTTGTTGCCCAGGCTAGAGTGAGTGCTGTGGCGTCAGCCTAGCTCACAGCAACCTCAAACTCCTGGGCTCAAGCAATCCTGCTGCCTCAGCCTCCCAAGTAGCTGGGACTACAGGCATGTGCCACCATGCCCAGCTCATTTTTTCTATATATATTAGTTGGCCAATTAATTTCTTTCTATTTATAGTAGAGATGGGGGCAAGATGCTCTTGCTCAGGCTGGTCTCGAACTCCTGAGCTCAAATGATCCGCCCACCTCGGCCTCCCAGAGAGCTAGGATTACAGGCTTGAGCCACCGCGCCCGGCCTGCTTTACTTATTTTTAAACCGAGACCATTTTCAAATTGCCTTAAATCTGTTCTGTATTTATCCATCGCTGCATATATCTTAGTACAACCCAAACTGATCAGACTTGGTAAAACATTCTCCATCTATCTTGAGGATAATTTTGTGGAAAAAGTATTAAGGGATTTCCATTTTTAGAAAAGACTACATTTTTTGGCCGGGCACGGTGCCTCAAGCCTGTAATCCTAGCTCTCTGGGAGGCCAAGGTGGGCGGATCATTTGAGCTCAGGAGTTCGAGACCAGCCTGAGCAAGAGCGAGACCCCATCTCTACTATAAATAGAAAGAAATTAATTGGCCAACTAATATATAAAGAAAAAAAAAATTAGCCGGCATGGTGGCACATGCCTGTAGTCCCAGCTACTTGGGAGGCTGAGGCAGCAGGATTGCTTGAGCCCAGGAGTTTGAGGTTGCTGTGAGCTAGGCTGACGCCACGGCACTCACTCTAGCCTGGGCAATAAAGTGAGACTCTGTCTCAAAAAAAAAAAAAAAGAAAAGAAAAGACTACATTTTTTGAATGAAATGTGTTTACTGGGTATAAATTATACACTGACCGAAAAAATGTCTGATGGTAAAAGAAATCTAAAAGGAAGTGAAATACAATTTAGCCTAGGGAAACAACTCAAATAATTTATTTTGGAGGACAGAAAGCAAAAATATATTTATTTCCTGATCCTAAAAATACAGTGGTGTTTGGAGACCTAAGGAAGATGGATGATTTTAATGTGCAGCTAAGCTGAAAAAAATGCAAAAGAAAAAATATCAAGATATATGCAGCACACACACACTTTCTTTATAGACAACCCATTAAAGAACAGTCCCCAGAACACATTTTTACATTTCTCATGAGGCTCTGGAGTTTGTACTGCAGAAGCACATGTGGAATATATACCAGGTAAGACACAGGCAAATCAGCATCACAGGAATGCGTATCATGGGATGTTGGCCATCACCGGGTTTCCTATGCCCCACACTGGCTATTTAACTATGAAAAGTCTATTGTTCTGGCTCATTTTTCCTTCTTAGAGTAACATTTCAAATTATTATAGAGGATATTTTAGTATATAAGAAATACTTTAAAGGTAATACTTACAGATAGTAACAGTTTAAACAAGAAGCTCTGTTTCATGAAGCTTTCACAGGTCATTCTCCTTCCTTTTTAATTTTCTTCTTATCTATTTCATTACAGCTGTATTTACACAAATGGGAAATTGAGAGTTTGTTTAATTTTGAAAATATGAAATAGCCTTACTAGATTACTCATACCAAAGCAATCATCTGAGTAGGATTTATTTTGAAAAGCAACTCAGAAGCAAGATGCTTTCCTGAACTATCTGGATAGCTGTCAACTTATAATTCATTCTTTCAGAATAGATATAACCTGAATATAATTTTTACCGTATTGTCCTTTGAATATGGTGAATGATAAAAATTAATGCCTGCCTCTTACTTCATAGACAGACAATGCAAACATGGATTTCATTTCTCATCTTTATTTTCCATTCACTGGTGCAAGACACCTGGATTTCTCTTTTGGAAAACAGAAGCGAGTGGCATTAAACACAGGAGTTCAGGAATCACAATTACTTAGCAAGTTACCTAATCACTATATGTCTCAGTTTCCACATCTCCAAAACTGGGATATTAATAGTGCCTGATTCACAAGGTTGTAGTAAGGATCCAATTAGATAAGTCTAGTAAAATACATAGAAAGTAATTAAAAGCAGCATCTTTTTTATAGACCATTTTGGGAGTTTTGTTTGAACAAATCAATAGCATAACACATTTTTGAGACAATGTAGAAATTTGAACATCAACTAGCCATTAAGAAATTGTGGTTAATTTTATTGGATATGTTAAAGGTACTATAGTTTAAACATTATCTCTTAGAGATGCATGTGGAAGGGTTTTAAGCAAAATGATATGATTCCTGAAATTTAAAAACTTCATTAAAAAGTAAATAAAAAGTAGATGTGGAAATAGATAAACAAAATTAGCAAACTTGTTGAAACTACATTAAGTGTGATGTATAGGTTCATTATACGATCTTTTTTTAAATTTTTGTGTATGTTAAAAATGTCTGCCATAAAACCAGTTAAACAATTTTTTTAAAGAATGAAAAGGGATTGCTACTTTACAGATGTACAGTCTTTGGGAAGCAGGATGTGGAAGAGATATTTGTATACCCATGTTCGTAGCTGCATTATTCACAATAGAGGAAGGTGGAAACAACCCAATGTCTGTCAACAGATAAATGGATAAACAAAGTGCGGTATATACATATAATGGGATATTATTCAGCCTTAAAAAGGAAGAAAATTTTGACACATACTTCGACATGGTTGAACCTGAAGGACATTCTGCTAAGTAAAATAAGCTGATCACAAAAAGACAAATACTGTGTGATTTCATTCATATGAGGTATCTGTTAGTAGGGTAGTCAAACTCATAGATACAATATAGAATGGTGGTTGCCAAGGGATGGGGACTAGGAAGTCATTGTTTAATGGGGACAGAGTTTCAGTTTTTCAAGATGAAAAAATTCTGTGGATTTGGTTGCATAACAACATGCGTATACTTAACGCTATTGAACTATACACATTAAAATGGTTAAGATGGTAAATTTCCAGTTGCAACACATATGATAGTAAAACGCAGTGGAAACTAAGCAGGTGGGAGGGGAGTGGAGGAGATGAGTAAATTCACACCTAACAGATACAATGCTTGCTAACTTGGTGACAAGCACACTTACATATTTGATTCAAATGGCATGAAAGCAATTCATATAACCAAAAATTAAATTAATTAAAAAATTAAATTAAAAATTTTATGTGTATTTTACCACAATAAAAAAGAAAAAACATGAAAAGAAATTTTAAAAAATAAAAGATTTTATTTTACCTCAAAAAAAAAACCACTTAGCATAGAGAGCTTCAATAGAAAAGGACTATTATTTTCCTCTTTCTTTCTGAAATATTCTGATTCATGACCAGGCAGGCTCTTCATATGTCCTGTGATATCACATGGATTTTTAATAAATACAGGAGCAAGTCTCTGGGTTCAAACAGAAACAAGTGACTGACTTTTCCTGGGGTGGTTCAGGGGGCCCGGGGTGGAGATGAGCTCCCCGAGTAAGGAAGTTCCGGGACTCAGGTACCCAAGCAGGGCGGGAAGCACAGGTGCGCCCACTGTGGGTGGCACCATGAAGGCTGGTGGCCAACCAGCTAACTGTTGACACAAATGAAGGAAGGCAACTGCGGGTTCTGGTTCTTGGTCCGGCAGTAGGTCACTGTAAATTCTCCACGGGCCATAAAAAAAGAATAAGAGGTGGCCACATTCGAGGGCAAGAAGAATAAATAACATCCAGCAGACCTCTGGCATTCAAAGCTCACATCAACTGTTCTGACAGCACGGGTAATGCCGAGAGCTGCAGAGACAGTGATAGAATAAGACACAAAGAACATGATAAAGTAACCTAACCACTGGGGAAGGGGCTATAGATTCCAAATACCTTGGAGTAAACTTGACAAGAAATGTGCAGCACTGACATAAAGAAAAACACAAAATTTTACTGAGTAATCTAGCAGTCCTAAACCAATGGAATAAAATATGTTGTTCTCAGATGAGAAGAATTAATGTTGTAAAATTTTGAATCTCCCAAATTTCATTTATAGATGTAATTTAATTCTATTCAAAATACCAATTCCAAAATTATATAACAGAATAATACAGTTTGGAATGAAAGCTATTAAGCAAAAATATCTAGACAACGTAATTCTGGTCTGATAGTAAACAGGTGGATAAATGAAAAAGGTCCCAAATCCAGTGATACACCTAAAATACATACAGGTTTACAATTAGCGAAGAGCTTTTGTTTTTTTGAGACAGAGTCTCACTCTGTTGCCCAGGTTAGTGTGAGTGCCATGGCGTCAGCCTAGCTCACAGCAACCTCAAACTCCTGGACTCAAGCAATCCTTCTGCCTCAGCCTCCCGAGTAGCTGGGACTACAGGCATGCGCCACCATGCCCAGCTAAGATATATTTAGTTGTCCAATTTATTTAGTTGTCCAATTAATTTCTTTCTACTTTTAGTAGTGATAGGGTTTCGCTCTTGCTCAGGTTGGTTTCGAACTCCTGACCTTGAGCGATCCTCCCGCCTCGGCCTCCCAGAGTGCTAGGATTACAGGCGTGAGCCACCATGCCTGGCCAGTGAAGAGCTTTTTAATCAATAGAGAAAGGTTATATTTTTAAATTAACAAATAGGTGCTTTAAAATTTTGTTAACTCTGGGCTGGGCATGGTGGCTCACGCCTGTAATCCTAGCACTCTGGGAGGCCAAGGTGGGAGGATCGCTCAAGGTCAGGAGTTTGAAACCAGCTGAGCAAGAGCAAGACTTCATCTGTCGCTACTAAAAATAGAAAGAAATCAGCTGGACAACTAAAAATATGTAGAAAAAATTAGCCGGGCATGGTGGCTCATGCCTGTAGTCCCAGCTACTCGGGAGGCTGAGGCAGAAGGATTGCTTGAGCCCAGGAGTTTGAGGTTGCTGTGAGCTAGGCTGACGCCACGGTACTCTAGCCTGGGCAACAAAGTGAGACTCTGTCTCAAAAAAGAAAAAAGAAAAAAAAAATTGGCATTTTAAAAAATAATAGCACATGTGCTGATGAGAGTTCAAGGAAAGGGGCGTTTCCATGAACTGCAGGGGAGAATGCAAATCAGTATAATCTTTTAAGGAACAATTTGGCAATAGGCTTCCAAAATGTTAAAAAATGTTCAGACCTTTCTACCCACCCTCAACTCCCATAAATATGTTTAAGAAATAATGAGGACTACCTAGGAATATTATGAATTATGTAACCTAAAAATCTTCCTGCTGCAAAACACCCAGTGAAATGGATTGAAAATAAACTTCTTTTTAAAATGCTGGGGTTAAGAAGAAAGAGAAGGGAGAGGGGTATAGGGAGGGGAAGGAGGAGAGAAGAGAGGAGGACTCGGGGGAGGAGGAAGAAGAAGAAGGGGAGGAGGGGGGAAGAGAAGGAGAGAGATGTGACAGAGAACAAATAAGTCTGTGACTAAAACTTCAGCGGCCCCAGAGTTCATTGGTATCTGTAATCAAAAGACTTTTTCTAAATGTTGGCACTAGATTAGAATGATTCAAAATTCAGGTTTTATAAAAGAGAGGAAGGGAAAAGACTCATTCCCAAATCTTTCCTAGGGTGGGGGTTTACGTGGCCCAGATATACGAAATCCGTCAGTCTGTCTCCAAAGCCCTGGTAGCTGATCACTAGCGACTGGTGGAGGAGGCTTCCAAGAAGGACATCAAAGACATCCTCACCTGGTGCGGCCAGCCCCTGCTGACCACGACTCCCCTCACCGCAAAGCCAAGGTGTGGGGAGGCACCGGAGGCAGAAATCCTGTCACTAAGCCCACCACGAGGAGCAGGGGACACCTTTAAAGGACAGTTGTGGGATTTTAGGGTTTTAAAAAAGGGGCAAAGAGGGATTCTTCCAGGTTAAGATGATGTGAACACACACACACCTATTTTTCTCCACAGAAGTATAATAAATGAGTTTTGTTTAATACCTAAAGCTACACGTGTGAGTAAAATAGTAGAGGAAACAACAGCAACAACATTTTGGAAGTTGAAAAGCCAATGGATGTGTGATAACTGACTTAGCACTCCCAAGAAACCCAGATCCTTAGCTGGCAGCAAGGAAAGTTCAAAAGCAACACACTTTGCACCACATTGCTCAAAAGGATCAGAAATTGGCAATACTAGAAATATCTGAAACTGAGTGTGAAAGCAGCAATCCTAAACAAGGGGTGTGGGTGCAAGCTGTTTGAGAAGCAGTGCAATTCCCAAATCCTTTACCCCAACCTAGATGAAACAGGAGGGTCACCATGAGACCTTGTGTCTAGCAACCCCACGTCTACTGCTGAATGCAGACCTGGCCTTCTTCGCAAACACAACTCCCAGAATGCTGGCGGCCAGACATTTACCTTCCAGAAGGAAAATTTAAAAACTCTTTTCTGCAGAATCTGACCTGGCCAAGAACAAGACTTACTAAGCTCAGAGATTCCCCTTCATATAGATCACCCATATTCAGTGAGGCTCAAAGTTAAGTCCTTCCCACAGGGTTAGTGTGCCAACCAGTTTTTTATTGGTTTTTTTGTGTGTTTCTTTCTTCCTTTCTTTTTTAGAGACGGAGTCTTGCTTTGTCGTGGCCCAGGCTGGAGTGCAGTGGCGTGAACACAACTCACTGCAGCCTTGAACTCCCGGGCTCAAGTGATCCTCCCACCTCAGTCTGCAAAGTAGTTGGGATCACAGGTGTGTATCATCACAACCAGCCCGATCAGTTTTTTAGCCTCACACTTTCTTGATCATGAGCAGAGAGCAAAGTGATTTATAAGCCCAATGAAGAAAGCCTCATCAGAAGATGGAAGCCAAAAGAAGCAAACAAAATTAAAAAGGCAACTTTGGAGGAGAGAAAAACTTCAAATACATATCATTAAGTTATCAAAAAGAAAAAGAAAACATATTGCATCTGTGAAACGAGAACAAGATGCTACGAGAAAAGAAACATTCAGAAAACATAGAAAAGAGCTCTAAGACATTAAAAATATAGCAGAAATGAAAATTTCGATAGGTGGAAAGATGAAGTTGAGAAAAGTAGAACAAAAAAATCAAGGTGTTGAAAAACAGCAAGGAAAGAGCACCATTCCAAGAGGTCCAACATCTGAGTAATAAGGCAAAGAAATCATCAATGAAACAATGTAAGAACATTTCTTGGAACCAAAGAGTAATGAGATCACAGATTACAGAAAAGGGCCCACAGACATAGGGACCCCGGGCAAATCATCAAATTTCAGAATTCTAGGAAGAAAAATAATTTCCTAGAGACTCCCATTGCTTCACCTGACCAGCCTTTAAAAAAACAAAATTAAAAAAGAGAAAAATAATTTCCTAAAAACTTTCAAAGAGAATAAAACAAATTACATGCAAAGGATCAGAAATATCCTTTATTTCTTGAAGAGATAAATACTGAATGCTTATAATGAAACAGTATGATTCTGGATTTTGATTTAAAATAATTAAAAGTTGGGTAGGAAGTAGAGGGTGGGCTGTAGATGCAAAGCTATCAGCTGTGAATTGTGGAAGCAGAGTGTTGCCTACGTGGGGATTCATTATATTATTCTTTTTTTGAACATATATAAAATTTTCTATAATACAGAGCTTTTTTAAAAAAAAAAAAAAAAAGGAATCATGGGAATGGTTTGGATTTCTTGGTAAGACCAGAAACAAGATATGGACCTGGCATATCTAGTGTGACTAGAGACCAGAAATGCAAGCAGAAACTAATGCACAGCTATCTGTCATCCAAGTGTTAGATGTATCGTTATGAAACAGCAGAGTTAAAAAAAAAAAAAAGTTTTGAAAACTGCATTCTGGAAGAGGAGTTAAAGATCTAGAAAATTTAGGAAACAACCAACATGGTAAGTTCTTTAGCATCTTAAATGCTTCTCCTACCAAAGGACTTCTGTGCTCAGTCTTTGGAATATTCTAGCTGACTCACAGTTCACAAATTATTTTTTAACTAAGATTGAATTTAGCCTTGGCTGATAATTCCATTCATTTAATTCAGCAGTGTTTATCATTTCTCCCTTTGCTAGTTCATTCTATAAAAATTTCAACGCATGTTTGTATAGACACTATTCATACAAAAAAGTCCTTGTGGTGTCTGCAGTCCAGCGGGAGAGGCAGATACTGAAGAAATGAAGGCACAATTAAATACATAAATGGCATTCGTATGTGGCACGAAGTCCCTGCCATATGACACAATCAGAAGGTTCAAATATTTCAGTACCATTCAAGTCAACTTTAATTTAAAAATACTTCCTAAGTATAATAGTAATTTTTAGTGCATTTTATAAACAAGGGCCAGGAGGTCAAGGCAGGCGGATTGCTCGAGGCCGGGAGTTCGAAACCAGCCTGAACAAGAGCAAGACGCCATCTCTACTATAAATAGAAAGAAATTAATTGGCCAACTAATATATATAGAAAAAATTAGCCAGGCATAGTGGCGCATGCCTGTAGTCCCAGATACTCGGGAGGCTGAGGCAGCAGGATTGCTTGAGCCCAGGAGTTTGAGGTTGCTGTGAACTAGGCTGACGCCATGGCACTCACTCTAGCCTGGGCAACAGAGTGAGATTCTGTCTCAAAAAACAAACAAACAAACAAAATAAACAACAGCCAGGGAAAAAACCCTAATTTGGTCTTTATGTTTGTTCATTTTTAATGAAAACACTGATCACCATTTACCCATTTCTGTGAAACTCTAAATTTTTATTTGCCATGAGTCTAGGCCCATTGGATAGGCTTTTAGCATTAGTAAAATGACAGAACATATTACAAGGAAAGTATAAGAACATACAGATTCATTTTCTTTTAAGTTTGAAAAAAAGGAGTCTTTGATTCAAATGGAGCTTCTGTTTGGTGGATTAATGGGTCACCATAACCAAACGATTGTAAGTCACAGTTTAACTGAAAACCAGAAGAGTAAAACCAGAAGGGTTTAGCAAAGACTAAACATATAATATCCTTCTTTCTTCATCTCTGCTTCCGAAAGGTGTGTCCTTCCTGAGCCATGAATCACTGCGGCAGCCCTTGCGACTGTGTCCAGCGAGGGGAAGGACCAGAGCAGCAGTGTGCTCTCCCTGAGGCTCCCCTGCCTGGGAGGGGAGAAGGACACTGTCTGCAGTTTGGATGACTCATCCCCACAGATGGCACAAAATGAAACCGATGCTAAAGAGAAATATTAATATTCCACCTTATTTCCCTTTCTACACCAATGGTACTGCCTGTACTCACGGCAGGCTGGTCTTGCTGTCTCCTATTTTCTTGAACTTGAGTTGTGGGTATCGTCATAATCAACGACGTCATAGAAATTCCAGCATCTCAGTCCTAAAAGGTAAAGAGAGCATAGTTCGTAAAATTTACAGTTGATGCTTGAATTTTTGGCTACTATTGCTATTCTATAGACCTGGAAATAAAATAAACAGAGCTTGAACTTTGAGCCAGAATCAAAATTAAGGTTTTCTCTTTCTTTCAAGAGTCAACTACAGAATTTTACCAAATTCACAGATTAATAATTGTTACATTAACCAAAAGTTTTCAACATTGTTAAAACATAGCATTTTCTAAAGTCTATATATATATACTTTATTTTTAATTCTTTTGCATGCCTTAAAATTTCTATTTTTATACATTTCCTTTGACTGTTTTTCTAAAAAATAAACGTCAGCATTGACCTACTAGCTTCTCTCCTAACATATTTTTCTTTCCATACGAGAAACAAACGTTGCAAATGATAGCTTCTTCGAAATTATATAGAAATAAGTTATGTATCATTTATTTTCATTTGTCTTCCCCAAATAATTGCTCAAACAATCATGATAATGAATTTGTGGGTGAAATTATATTAATTATAATAAAAATATTTATTACTTTACCTATTATATTTCTTTTCCTTCTCTTGGCTAATTCAGGGTACAGCAGCAACATCTAGTGGATGTTTGGGTACTTCTCAGTGAAGAATTATTTTACTACCTTCAAAGTGTGAAACTAATTTATTTTAAGGAATGCCATTTGTATGGCAAATAATTGCTGATAATTATACTTCTTAACATTGCTCTCATGAGCAAATGTGTGAATTTATAGAGTTCACCTAATATAAATAATGATATAAAAAAATAAAAAAATTAGTGCAGTTGTGCAGGTGTATGGAAGTTAAAGAAGGAAAAAAAAATCAAGAATGATAATCAGCCTTACAGTTATTGTGTAAAGAAAAGAGAGAACTATTTTAAAATAAGGGTGAAAATACACATATAGTCTGTGCTTTCAATTTAGTATGTCATATTTTTTTTTTTTTTTTTTGAAACAGAGTCTCGCTTTGTTGCCCAGGCTAGAGTGAGTGCTGTGGCATCTGCCTAGCTCACAGCAACCTCAAACTCCTGGGCTCGAGCAATCCTGCTGCCTCAGCCTCCCGAGTAGCTGGGACTACAGGCATGCGCCACCATGCCCGGTTAATTTTTTTTTTTATATATATATTAGTTGGCCAATTAATTTCTTTCTATTTTTATAGTAGAGACGGGTCTCGCTCAGGCTGGTTTTGAACTCCTGACCTTGAGCAATCCGCCCGCCTCGGCCTCCCAGAGTGCTAGGATTACAGGCGTGAGCCACCGCGCCCGGCCTTAGTATGTCATATTAATTATTCCTAAAATAGACTTTATAAGGAAGCAAAGTCAATGCCTGAACTGCCAGTAACAATAATTCTCAGTGTAGGCCATTCATTCTCACTCACATTCCAGCATAGCAATGGAAAGGTGCCTACCGGTGGTAATTAATGCTGTAGTGATAAAATCAAGGCACAAAGGAGAAAATAATGTAGGCTATCCTAAAAGTCGATATGCAAATGTACTTAGAAAGGGAAAAAAGCTATGCTAATACCAACATTTTCATTTTCTTTTGCCACAATAAGGATGGATTTGTCAAACATTCCATTAAAATAGGCGTAGGAGCAAGGATTTTATACATTCGCAGAGAAACATAAATAGCTGCCATCTGAATGCAATGATACAGTATTTAATATTGTTCTAACGCTCCCACTGCTTTTTCTCCCAGAATAATTTAACTTCGGTGACTCAGCGTACAACTCCCCTGCTAGATTGCATTAGAGACAAACTGACAACCCAGCGAGGAACTGCTACGCATTAGGAACAACCCGCCCATGGCTCCATGCTTTAAGGACTTCGCCAAATTCTTCCTAGATGGGACTGCAAACTAGTACCACCTTTGTGGAAAGTAGTATGGAGATACCTCAAAGAGCTACAAGTAGAACTACCATTTGATCCAGCACTCCCACTACTGGGCATCTACCAGTATCAAAGGCAAAAAAGATATTCTATAAAAAAGACATCTGCACTGGAATGTTTATAGCAGCACAATTCACAATTGCAAAGATGTGGAAACACCCCAGGTGCCCATCAATACATGAGTGGATTAATAAAATGTGCTATATGTATACCATAGAGTTCTACTCAGCCACAAAAAACAACAGTGATCTAGCACCTCTTGTATCATCCTCGATAGAGCTGGAGCCCATTCTACTAAGTGAAATATCACAAGAATGGAAAAACAAGCACCACAAGTACTCACCATCAAATTGGTTTTGACTGATCAACACTTAAATGCACATATAGTAATAACATTCATCTGATGTCGGGCAGGTGGGAGGGGAGGAAGGAATGGGTATATTCACACCTAATGGGTGCGGTGCACACCATCTGGGGGATGGACACACTTGAAGCTCTGACTCGGGTGGGGCAAAGGCAATATATGTAACCTAAACATTTGTACCCCCCTAATATGCTGAAATGAAAGAAATTCCACAATCCTTAAAAAAAAATTTCCTAGAATCAGACTTGCTGGAAATACTCAGGACTGAGAAGGCGCAGGGCGGGAGGGACAAAATGGAGCCCTTTGCAAAAGGTAAAGGAACAGAGTCACTTCCATGGAGTCAAATGATACAATCACTTGTTCAATTAATCAGACGTTTCTCAGTTAACTTCTATACGCACAATGCTGATCTGGGCACTGTGCACTATGTGGCAGGGATCAGCAAACGACACCCAGCCCATGGCCTGTTTTTATATAGCCCGTGAGCCGACAAGGAATTTCCATTTTTAAAGGTTGTAAAAAAGGGGGGGCTGTGGGAGTAAAGATGTGTGGGAGAGAGGTGTCACCCCCAAAACCTAAAATATTGACTGGTCTTCTACAGAAAAGTCTGCTGACTCCTGCTATAGAAAGAGATCTAACACTCACTGAAGTGAGAGTCTAGAAGGGACATTAAAGCAACAACAATAAGAATAAACTCAATAACTTATAATTGTTTTGACCATTTACTGAGTGTCCAGAACCAGGTTAAGTGTATTACATTCATTATCTCATTGAATCTTCACCAGAAAAAACCTATGAGGTTATTATAATTATCATCAACTTTCCAATGAATAGCCCAAGACTCAAGAAGGCCAATAACCAAGATCACATAAATGACCCAATCTGGGATTAAAATCCTGGCTGTCCTGCCCAAGGTACTTAACCACTCAGTTCAGGCACCTGAGTAAGAATGACAAAGGTTGAACGTGATAGGTGTGGTGGGACGCAGGAGCCACAGCGCTAAGACCATGTTGCTTCTGCACATCCTGCTCACGGGTGGGTACACCTGGGGTTGGAAAAACCACACTAGGCAAAGAACTTGCCTCAAGATCAGACTGAAATACATTAATGTGGGTGATTTAGCTAAAGAAGGGCAGTTGATGATGGCTATGATGAAGAATATGATTGTCCCATTTTAGAGGAAGATAGAATAGTCGATGAATTAGATAACCAAATGACAGAAGGTGGAGTTATTGTTGATTACCACGGTTGTGATTTCTTCCCTGAACACTGGTTTCATATAGTTTTTGTGCTACGAACAAATACTGATGAATCGTACAAAAGACTTGAAACAAGGGGTTACAATGAGAAGAAATTAAAAGACAATATTGAGTGTGAGATTTTTTAAGTTCTTTATGAAGAAGCCGCAGCATCTTATAAGGAAGAAATCGTGCATGAGCTGCCCAGCAATAACCCAGAAGAGCTAGAAAGTAATATAAATCATATCTAGAAATGGATTGAACAGTGGGTGAAAGCTCATAACTCTTGACTGATAAGACTAGCCACTTTAAAATCACTTTTGTTGATATCTCTGCCAATATCATAGAAATTATCCACATATCAGTATTACTATTAAAATTGTGTTACAAGGACTAGCAGGTGGATAGTTTAAAGGTTTATGCCTGGGTTTCTTTTTCTCTGTGAGAAAACTAAACATGTGAAATGTAATGAATATAATATTATCAAGGAACAAGGGTCAAATTGTTATCCTTTAAAGCTTCAATTGCTAAAGAATAAATAAATATGACCAAAAAAGTGATAGGTGTCCCAGGAAATATAAAAACATAACACACTATGGAAAAATAGAGGTGGCAGATGATACTGTCAGAGGGATGTTCAGGCAAGATTTGTGGACAGGCGGCTTTTAAGCTGGGCCCCAGAAGATGGGAATGAGGTATGTATGCGATACTTCAGTGCAGGAAGCCAACTTTGGGACAACTTCGAGGCAGAAGCACGGAGGGTGTTGGGGACATGGGACAGGAAGAGAACGTGCAGAAAGAGACTACTGGAAGATGGGTAGGGAAACTAGATTAGAGCTAGATCATGGATGGTGTTGAGGGCTGAACTAAAGGGGCAAAGAGAATTTAAATAAATGAGGGTTACTGAACATTTATGACCAAACAGTTGAGTCAATCAGCCCTTTGCTGATTAATCTCAAAAAGATATATTAAATGGATAAGATAAAGAAGAACGAGAGGCAGAAAAAGAAGTTAGGAGGCTCCTAACAATAACCCAGGTCGGAGAGGACGAAGATCTGAACTGGAGTAGAGACATGAGGACAGAGTGGTAGAGAGAAAATGTCCTGGGAAGGTTCCCACCTACCGAAGCCACTAAGCAACGCAAGAGGGAAGAGGTAAGTGGCCTGGTAATGACAGCCCCCTCCTGCTTCCCCAGGCCCCCTATAAAAGCAAAATGTCACCTTTGCATGACACTGTCACTAATTTTTCCCCAGCCTTGTACTCCCACGTGACCATCCCTGCACAGGCACACACGTGCACACATGTGCACACACACACAAATCAGTTTCACTGACAAAAGATCCCAGTGTTGGTTCTCTTGATAAAGTCACTACTTGATATTTACTTTAATGGAATTTCACCTGAATAAAAATGCCAATGTTTTGAGGCTGAGTGGGGGGGTGGAGGGAATAACACCACACAACGTGATTTGCCATGTCTACAATTCACAGGAATTGTCCTCTGCATGGGCTGTGACACTGTGCGCCAATCAGCAGCTTACACTGACATGCAGGCCTTGGTTCGGTGAATCTGTCAGTTCATCACTTTAAAACATTGAGTGTCTATTCAGCAGGGGAAATATGAGAAATAAAAGTCAGCCTCTGCCCTTGAGAAGCTAAGAGTTTCATGGGCAAAGGAAACATACATATTAAATGAACACAGGACATATAATAAAGCAACATGTTGATACCATCAAATGCCACTCCTCTGGAGCACTTGAGGAAATTTTTTTTAATAGCTGAATAATCTGAGCAGGTGAGTTTACCCACATGCTCACTCCCTCTTCACATATCCGAACTCTTCTTTCGAACTCATTGAACAGAACATTTTCAAAATGCTACTCACTTCCATCACTTCTTAAACAGTGCCTGGGCCTCACCAGGACAGATGGTGGCGAGGCCGTCCCCAAGGGCAGGATATGATGTGGTAAGTTCTGGGGACTTCCCGAAGGCGGGGGTAGAATGTCGTTGTCAGCCTGAGGCTGACTGTGAACACTTCAAGCCCAGACAGAGGGAGGAAAGTGCGGATGGGAGGAAAGGCAGACCAAAAGGCAAGAGAGGCCGTGTTCAGCGCTGCGCGAACGAGCGAGGTGAGGACCCAGACCACAGAGTCATCAACTCGGGAAGCCGACAGGGTGAACGGTCGGAACACAGAGTGGGTGGCGCCGGTGAGTCAGGGCTTGGGGACAGTAGGTCCTTGTTCTGCAAACCCGCGGTGAAGTCTGGCCTGGCCGGAGGGGAAGAGGAGCCCTGCAAGGTGACGCCAGGCTGGACAGCCACAGTGTGTTAACCACCGATGTCCTGGGTGGCAGACGCTACAAGACAAAGGTCCTCACAAATCTAAGTGTGTCCGTGCTGACAGCATGACAGGTAGTAAAAGTGTTTAAAAATAACCAGGTAAGAGTAATCAGGTATACGCCCATAGGGTTGGGTTTTGACTTGGATTTCAGGCGGGTAGTCCAGGCTTCCTTTGCTGTCGCTGACTCATCTGGTCCGATTTCGAGGACATGTTATGGGCTCGTTTCTGCCCCCATGTGCCTTCGAATCCAAGCCCCGCTGCCCTCAGTGAGTGAGTCATCGCTGAGCCCAGGAGGGAGGCTTCCAGTGCAGGCAGCAAGCAGGGATGTCGAGGAGCTGCTCAGCCATGCACTGGACGCTGCTTATTTCCCTTTCCGGGTTTGCAGTGCAGCAGCCTGTCTCAGTTTCTCCTGTATGGCTAGCTGCAGGGAAAGATCGTCAATTAAAGCAGACAAAAAGAGACCGCAAATTACTTTACCAGTTACCCCCAAGCTGACAGTCTATAGATTACAACCAAATCCTAAAGTGTTTTGCTGGTCAGCTGTATAATTCCACGGTTCTTAAGTGTCTATTTGAAGACCTAAACCAGGTGATGTTTTCGGCCCAGATCCAGAGTTTAAAACTTGTATAGCATAATGTAAGCCTACCTACAGTTTTATGAGAATTTCTCGTAAGCTTTTGGGGTCTGGTCTGCACGCTGTCATCCTTCATCTTCAAACAGTACGTTTTTTTAACGGTGGTGTTCCCCATCCGTACTTCGCGGTGTGGGCAAGATCTACCCTGAGATCTCGCTTATAAACTGTTGGCAAACTCGCAAAGTTTTCTGCCTCACCTGTGTGCTCGCTCGCTCTCTCACTATGGATGAAGGGGCCCTTGGTGGGTTCGTGTGGCAGGAGAGAGCTCGTGGGGAGAGGGGGCTGGGGCGTGGGGACGCGGGAGCAGTTCCCGGCAGTGGCTTTGCGGAGTCGCCGCGCGCACCTGTGCGGAGACAGGGCTGACCCGACTGGCAGCGGGGTCTGTCCCGCCTCTCACATCGCTGTCCAGAGACCTTCCCGGCCGAGGAACGAGTCCTTGGGCCACTGCAGGGGGCGAGTGCTGCGCACGTTCCCTCCAGGTGAGCAGCGTGGAGAAAAGGCCTCCTGTCCTCCGCGCCTCGGAGACCCGGTCCCGGCCCGGTGGCGACAGCTGGCCGCGTGGCCGGCGCAATGTCCGGCCTCCGCGAGCTCCAGTCGCCGCGCTGCGAGCGGGCAGGGCGGAGCCGAGGGCGCCAGCGCCGTCGCTGTCGCGGGCCGTCCGTCTGTCCGTCCGTCCGTCCGTCCGTCCGCCCGCGTGTCCGCAGCCTCTGGGAGAGACGGAGGGTGCGGCGCTCGCCCCAGGCTGCTTTTGTCCAGTTGCATCTGTCACCCGGCCAAGTTCTGTGGTTTGCGGGACTAACACAAGATGCAAAATAACTGCATGTCATCAGAAACAAAAAGTTTGGAAAAGACATTTCCCCAAATTAAATTAAATATCACTGCTCAAAAATCATAAAATGCTATAGAAAGAAAATATCAACGCCGCTACAAATCAATAGCGGATGAACAGCCCTGGAAAGCATCTGGAAAATAGCGTTAAGTGAACGAACCGCTAGATGAAATGTTTGATTTCCCCGTCACTGATGGTAGTAACTGCAAAAGCGGTTAAAAAGTCTTACGAGGAGTAATATCTTGGCACCGAGCGAACAGCAGGAAAGCCAGCTGTTTGCACTTGCTACGTAGCGGGTGCCAACACGCACAGCGAAGTCCACACAGCCCGCGCGCTGCAGCAGCAAACCACGCCGCACGCCGTGCCTCGGAAACCCCCGATTGGGCAGGAAGGCCAGGCTACGCGGACCAGGT